>JAGTTL010000519.1:0-39413 GCA_036851935.1 Coregonus suidteri | reverse complement strand
GCTTGTTTGTACTTTTTAGCACACAGATAAAAAAACATTGGCTAGTCTGTGTCTGGGACACCAGCCCTTAGTTAGAGAATATCACAAAGCATTACATTTTATGGGCAAACAAACACCTCAAGACTATTAGTTGCAACATTAAAGAGATCAGTGTTCTACTATAGCATGTGTTTACATGTGCTATATACACCAAACACTGAATCCTTACTATTTCTTTAATTACTGAAACCATAATTAAAGGAAATAATCATAGGTCCACTTATCCAGAGCGACATACAGGCGCAATTAGGGTTAAGTGCCTTGCTCAAGAGCAACATCGACAGATTTTTCACCTAGTCGGCTCGGGGATTAGAACCAGCGACCTTTCGGTTACTGGCACAACGCTCTTAACCACTAAGCTACCTGCCGCTCCAGGCATGATTTTGGAATAACTACCTCATCTATGTACCCCACACATACAGATAATTGTAACAGATTCAAAGAAGGGCACCCATTGGTAGATGGGTAAAAAAATAAAAATAAAGCAGACATTGAATATCCCTTTGAGCATGGTGAAGTGATTAATTACACTTTGGATGGTGTATCAATACACTCAGTCACTACAAAGATACAGGCATCCTTCCTAACTCAGTTGCCGGAGAGGAAGGAAACCGCTCAGAGATTGCACCATGAGGACAATGGTGACTTCAAATCAAATGTTATTGGTCACATACACGTGTTTAGCAGATGTTATTGCGGGTGTAGTGAAATGCTTGTAAATGCTTTAAAGTAAAACTGCTAAAAAATGTGGCAAAGAAATTAACTTTATGTACAGAATACAAAGCATTTTATGTTTGGGTCAAATCCAACACATCACCGAGTGCCCCTTCATATTTTCAAGCATGGTGGTGGCCTGCATCATGTTATGGGGTATGTTTGGTCATCGGCAACAACTAGGGATTTTTTTTTTTGTATAAAAATAACTGAATAGACTTGAAAATGGCCTGTCTAGCAATGATCAACAACCAAACTTGACAGAGGATTGAAGAATATATATTTGGTTGTATTTTGTAATGTTTTAATGGGCAAATATAGTACAATCCAGGTATGCAAAGCTCTTAGAGACTTTACCCAGAAAGACTCACTGCTGTAGTCACTGCAAAGGTGATTCTAACATGTATTGACTCAGGGGGTGAATAGTTATCTAATAAAGATACTTTTATTTTCATTAATGTTCTACAAATGTTTTAGATAAATTTTTTCTTCCACTTTGACAGAGTATTTTGTGTAGATCCGTGACAAAATATAATAATTAAATCCATTTTAATACCCACCTTATAACAAATTGTGAAAAAGTCAATGGGTGTGAATATTTCTGAAGGTCATTTGTATGGGCTAAAAGCACCCCATTGTGATATCATTACTCACATTCACATGTAAACAATGTAGCATTTTGACACAAATCAGCTACTTTGACCACTTTACCAACAAGTTAGACCAAAATGTTATAGGATATGACATCTTGATCAACCTCTCTGCTATTCAAATATGGAATCAGACACACAATATATTGTAAAGATCTAACGATACAAAGACTGTTTTTAGTATCCACATCAATAACTTGTTGTATACATTTTGTCAATTTGACCACTTTCCAAAAACAGACAAAAAGATAGAGGGTATGAAATCTTCCTCTACTATTCAAATCTGGAAATAAGAACAGAAATATCTACTACCTATAGTACAGCCGTTTTTAGTAACAAAACTAATTTTAGCCAACTTTCCACTGTTGAATTAAACTGCCATGGAACTTTCAGACTTTCAAATTATAACAATGGGGGAGCACAGTCTAAGCATGAGAAAATGGATGTTTCTCAATATGCATGCTACCGCGCTCCACCTCTCAAGCGCCGAGTGCATTCTCTGAGGACCGTTCTCTTGAGTACATTATTGTGAAGACGAGTGTGGAGAACGCATAAAACATTACATTTGAGAAGCACTCGCAGTACTTTATTACCTTACGCTGCACCTCCACTGAACCTTCTTCCAGCCAGGACAATGGCAACAATAGAAACTAAACAAGATATACGCAAAGCAAACGTTTTACTTATCAGCTAGCTATATGTGAATCATAATAATCTAGCCAGCTAGTTCAACAGGCAAAAATGACCTCAAATGTTATGCAAGGTAGATGTCAAATCTTTGTAGGTAGCTAGCTAGCTAACAATTTTAGTGATTATCTGGCTAGCTAACAGTAGTAGCTAGCCAGTTATGGTATCCCTATTGACTTACTATGGGCTTGCAATCTACACACACTACAGTGGGTATTGTAGGCAAGTAAACATACATTAATAAATACATGCTGTGTTAATTTTGGTATCAAGATAAAACATAGTCAGGCAACATATAAGATGTGAATAAGCAACATTTCATTCCGAAGTCGGAGTGTATTTTCTCTCACTTCAGCTCAAATAATGACCGCCACTTTTTACGTGGTTGCATCATATTTCTGTGCATACTTTACATTGAAGCTTGCGTCGACGCATGCTTAAAAATATATGCAAACAGAGTACGCGTTCGAGAAGTGCCCTCTGTCGCATACATTGATTTGGACTCATACTCCGACCCTCCCGTACTCGGAGCACGTGGTATGCATTTTGAGAAACACCAAATGAGCAAATGTGACTTTTAACACAAATCAAGCTACCTTGACCACTTTCCCCCACAAACACATCATAGATAAAAACTTAAAAGGTATGACACCTTTGTCTCGACTTCTCTGATATTCAATCTGAAATCAAAACAGCATAATTACAAAACAAAAAAAATTAATCAACAAAATAAGCCAGTATAGTGTAGAGAATCATTGTACCATCTAAACCACTGTGAAATATATTTTTTCATACCAAAAAATATTGTATTTTCAGCTGGTTTACAAAACTGAAAGTAAAGACGCCAAAACAAAAAATCTCAACTTAAGAACGGGAAGCATAGAATAGTGCACATAGAACCGATCTATACCGCTTCTTAAACTTGCTTTTAATGACAAATCTATAACTCATATTTCTATGTCTTCTGTACTCTATTATTACAGTTTGCATATACACTGTGGTATTGTAGTAAGAGAGTGGATAACAGTGTAGTAGGCTAGTCTGAGTGTAGTTATTTGTGATAAAATGTGATCTAACTGCCCCACAATCCAAAGTAATAAAGTAGATAGTGTGTCTCAAGCAATCAGGACCAATTATTTTACTAAATGTAAACTTTGAATATATTTAAAACTGCTTGGTTTTAGTAAAACATTTAAAAACTTCTTCCCCTACCACAAAGACACTTGTAAAGAGTTAAAGTCCCACCAATTTTTCTTCATGGAGAATGTCCATCTAGTTTATTTTTCTATTATTTAATGAGGGGAAAGACTGCTTCTATCCAGCCCATGATGTAGGCCTATAACCTAGCGCACTATGTAAGGCAGCCCTTTCCTCAGACAGTTCACTGCTCTATCATGTATGCGCCACACTGACACACACACAAACACAACCTGTTTCTGCTCCTCCACCAAAAGGAATATATTAGAAAATATTTGCCATTGCCTGCACTTAGAGCCTCTGTCCAGGCTTTTTAAAATCATCTTTCGGTCATGATTCGTCCAGTTGCATTCAATTTCACACTATAGGACCAACTGTCGTTTATTTTATTTTTATGGAGGGTTACAATAGGGGGTGTTTTATGGGTACATAATCACAATAGGACTAAGGTTGACGTTCGCCCAACCTATCACTTGGTAACATCAGAGAAAATAAGATCCTGATATGGGACAACGAGCAGATTAACGCTGGGAAAAATCTGGGGATGGTATTACACTACACCATCCCTTCATGTTGAACAGAAGATTTGCACTGTTTGGACACCATTAACATTCAGGCGTATGAGCTGTAATTTAAAATATACCATCCGGTTTGGGCATGGCTAGCCCACACAATCCGAAGAGCAAACATCCGTTGTGGGTACGGCATAATGCTAATGAAAGGTCGGGGCCCTCCCTTCAGCTGTTCTCGCCCACACCTCCTATGGCAATCTGATGCGGCACATAAGCATACATTGATGGCGGTTGGGACAAGAGGGGGGGCAGACAATGTAAAGTTAAGGGTAAAAAGAGGAGCTTGTCCCCAGCACTGGGCACACAGACAGGCCCTTGCAGAGGGGCCCCAGCTGGGACTCATAACCCCCATGTCTGCAGGGAGGGAGACTATACCTCCTGTCAAATGACTAATATAAGAGCACAAATACACACCAATAAACAATGTGCAAACTGCAATGCAATGCCAGGTTAGCAGGCGCTATTGTGTGGGGAACAAAGGAGTTTAGCTGTTACACGATATGGCTTTTGAAATCACCTTTGAAATTCAAAGGAATCTGATGGCTATCACAGCTGAAGTACGATAAACAATATTTTAGTTTAAGTGGTTATTTTATGAGTTTAACCTAAATTAAAATGACATCAAGACTCATTCCTTGAATTAGGAGTAAAAAAAAAAAGGTGTCACTTAGGTTGTACTGATGTGTACCCTCAAACTCATGCTCTAAAGGCTTAGATGACGACAATGCATGGGACAACCCACTTTCAACTTTGGCTTGCTGCCTTGTGTGTTTTAGGCATTCAAAACATTGCTGGAGACTGCTCCGCCGTTTTTAACCCATGTTGGTAGGTGACCCTAGGTTTGTTTGCCCTCTACTGTAATACAACAATAGGATGCAGGTGCAAGGCTGCTTTCCACCTGTCAAACCTCTTGCACAGTTAGTTCATATTGCCTGAGACCTTGCATGAACTAGGAAGCATCGTTACTACGATGGATGAAGTGATCTAGTATCGAGTCCTACCCACCTTTTCATCTGTGCACTTTTTTGATGAGTGCTTCACGAGCGTGCAGCTTGCCCTCCAGCATGCTGTTTATCTCCTTCCTTCTGATCGATCTGTTTCTGTGCGTGTCTACCTGCACCATCAGTCTCCGAGTTGCGCTTCTCCAGTCGACTGCGCGCCGCGTCGGTCCGCTTCACCTGTGTCTGCACCTCAGCCAACTCGTCCAATAGGCGCCCTTGCTTGTTGGACACCAGTCCAGTAGTTGAAAGACAGTATGGCAATGATCACCATCAATGCGATCAGGATGAAGGACGGCAGACGGCCTCCCCGTCGGTTTTGCGCCAAAGCCAACCTGTGTTCAGAATGTGTTCTATTAATTGATCTAGAAAAGCCTATAGCTTCCACTGGTAAACAAATTGGGTAGCTGACATGCCGTTCAATTACGGCCAAACATACCCCACTGACATAGTCCAAATAAAGAAAGCATTTGTATCAAAACCCCATCGAGTTAATTGCATTAGCTAGCTGCAGGAAATGTGGGGAATAGTTATTCACGCGCCTTCCCTCTTCCGCACAGTTGTCGCCTGTCTTGTTTGCATTCATCCAATGACGCTGTCAGTGGATGAAATGCATCTGCAGCGACGTGGCCTAAATGCAATAGCAAACACTAGCCAAGCATGCAAGTGCCAAATTATTTTAACTATCTAACGAGTCCAGAGTCAAATTATCTGAAAAACGATTTCTGGTGGGCCGTGAATCGTTTTTCAAGACAGCTAGAAAAAGTGTATTTATCCACCAAATCGTAAACCTACAGTTTGCTAGCTACAACTTTAGCAACCTGATTGCGCTAACACAGATTTACCAAACTGGTTTGGCTAGCTGCTTGCCCTGAACGTGCTAGTCAGACACACTTGAAAGCAACTATTGTCATCCTAATGATACATCTTCATTATGCATTTTAATTATGTATATAGAAAATACTGTATTCAAACGTTAATCTAGCTAGCTAGCTAACCTTTCTAGCGCTATCCAATGCAATTCAACGAAGTCGCTACGCGTTAACTGCTAATCCTAGGAGCTACTACGCGAGATAGCAAAAGGGTAGCAATACGTTCTTTGTAGCTAGCTACTAGACTCATTTAAATACATTAACACGTGGTAAACGCTTATTTTACCGATAGATAACAATTTCCCTTACTAGCTGGCTAGTTTGCTGTAAGATTCCTACTCTGATCAGTTTTGTTTTACCCCTGTCCCCAGCTTCGAGCCTGTCTTGTCTGTTGATATGGTTACTTTAGCTACTTCCACCTTGCTTGGCTGGCATATCGTCTGTTGGTGCCTCTTGACTCGTGGACGCCAAACGCAAGCGACGTTGAAAACAGTGATTAGCTATATCGTTATAAAGGTTAGACAGTTAACGTTACATTGACAAACCACTAACTAATGTAGAAAAATCTAGTTTAGCAAATCATTGATTTCTGAAGCGTTGCCAAGGCGTGCAAGGTGCATGGTTGGGTTAAAGTGACAGTACAATTATCCAATCATGACATACGTCTTGCAATAAAGAGCACATTCTATTGGGTACCTCTTGCAAGTTTGGAAGCACATTGGATGACAGAAAAATGACATATGCGGGGTTTATACAGATCATGAGGGGGGGCTGGTTTCGGATTTCTAACGCGCTGAAGTTCCGTGTTCGTAGGCAGGGCACCACACAGTGGACAGAAATATGATATGATTCAGAATCATCAAGTCAAATTTACCAAAAATGTTTGGTGTCTGACTCTGGTGGAAATGTGTGTGTGTGTGTGCAGGGCCGGTTCCAGGCATAAGCTAAATAAGTGGTCGCTTAAGGGGCACCAACCAATTACTCTTATTATTTATATATATACACTACCGGTCAAAAGTTTTAGAACACCTACTCATTCAAGGGTTTTTCTTTATTTGAACTATTTTCTACATTGTAGAATAATAGGGAAGACATCAAAACTATGTAATTACATAAATGGAATTATGTAGTAACCAAAAAAGTGTTAAACAGATCAAAATATATTTTATATTTGAGATTCTTCAAATAGCCACCCTTTGCCTTGATGACAGCTTTGCACACTTTTGGCATTCTCTCAACCAGCTTAACCTAGAATGCTTTTCCAACAGTCCTTGAAGGAGTTCCCACACATGCTGAGCACTTGTTGGCTGCTTTTCCTTCACTCTGCCGTCCGACTCATCCCAAACCATCTCATTTGGTTGAGGTCGGGTGATTGTGGAGGCCAGGTCATCTGATGCAGCACTCCATCACTCTCCTTCTTGGTAAAATAGCCCTTACACAGCCTGGAGGTGTGTTGGGTCATTGTCCTGTTGAAAAACAAATGATAGTCCCACTAAGCCCAAACCAGATGGGATGGCGTATCGCTGCAGAATGCTGTGGTAGCCATGCTGGTTAAGTGTGCCTTGAATTCGAAAGAAATCACAGACAGTGTCACCAGCAAAGCAACCCACACCATAACACCTCCTCCTCCATGCTTTACGGTGGGAACTACAACATTGCTGAGATTATCAGTTCGCCCACATTGCATCTCACAGAGACAAGGCGGTTGGAACCAAAAATCTCCAATTTGGACTCCAGACCAAAGGACAAATGTCCACTGGTCTAATGTCCATTGCTCATGTTTCTTGCCCAAGCAAGTCTCTTCTTATTATTGGTGTCCTTTAGTAGTGGTTTCTTTGCAGGCAATTCGACCATGAAGGCCTGATTCACACAGTCTCCTCTGAACAGTTGATGTTGAGATGTGTCTGTTACTTGAACTCTGTGAAGCATTTATTTGGGCTGCAATTTCTGAGGCTGGCAACTCTAATAAACTTATCCTCTGCAGCAGAGGTAACTCTGGGTCTTCCATTCTGTGGCGGTCCCTCATGAGAGCCAGTTTTAATCATAGCGCTTGATGGTTTGTTGCGACTGCACTTGAAGAAACTTGAAGAAATGTTCCATATTGACTGACCTTCATGTCTTAAAGTATTGGTGGACTGTCGTTTCTCTTTGCTTATTTGAGCTGTTCTTGATATAATATGGACATGGTCTTTTACCAAATAGGGCTATATTAACTTTTAAGAAAGCACACCTGTTAATTGAAATGCATTCCAGATGACTACCTCATGAAGCTGGTTGAGAGAATGCCAAGAGTGTGCAAAGCTGTCATCAAAAGCAAAGGGTGGCTATTTGAAGAATCTCAAATATAAAATATATATTTGATTTGTTTAACACTTTTTGGTACTTCATGATTCCATGTGTGTTATTTCATAGTTTTGATGTCTTCACTATTATTCTACAATGTAGAAAATAGTGCAAATAAAGAAAAACCCTTGAAGGAGTAGGTGTTCTAAAACTTTTGACCGGCAGTGTATATAATGTATATATATATATATATATATATATTTATTCAGTTAGGGTCTCAACTTACTATTAAAGGTGCAATACGCAGAAATCACTACGCCATTTCCTGGTTGCTAAAATTCTAATAGTTTGCCTAATTTCAGTTTATGTGACAAAACAATCAATGTCTTGTGTAGCGAATCATTGTACCTTCTAAACCGCTGTGCAATACAGTGGCTTGCGAAAGTATTCACCCCCCTTGCCATTTTTCCTACTTTGTTGCCTTACAACCTGGAATTAAAATAGATTTTTTGGGGGGGTGTATGATTTGATTTACACAACATGCCTACCACTTTGAAGATGCAAAATATTTGTTATTGTGAAACAAACAAGAAATAAGACATAACAACAGAAAACTTGAGCGTGCATAACTATTCACCCCCCCCCCCCCAAAGTCAATACTTTGTAGAGCCACCTTTTGCAGCAATTACAGCTGCAAGTCTCTTGGGGTATGTCTCTATAAGCTTGGCAAATATAGCCACTGTATTTATTCCCATTTCTTCAAGGCAAAACTGTCCGACTCCAGCTTCCTTCAAGTTGGATGGGTTTTCCGCTGGTGTACAGCAATCTTTAAGTCATGAATCACAGATTCTCAATTGGATTGAGGTCTGGGCTTTGACTAGGCCATTCCAAGACATTTAAATGTTTCCCCTTAAACCACTCAAGTGTTGATTTAGCAGTATGCTTAGGGTCATTGTCCTGCTGGGAAGGTGAACCTCCGTCCCAGTCTCAAATCTCTGGAAGACTGAACCAGGTTTCCCTCAAGAATTTCCCGTATTTAGCGCCATCCATCATTCCTTCAATTCTGACCAGTTTCCCAGTCCCTGATGATGAAAAAACATCCCCACAGCATTGACTGCTGCACTACCATGCTTCACTGTGGGGATGGTGTTCTCGGGTGATGAGAGGTGTTGGGTTTGCGCTAGACATAAGCGTTTTCCTTGATGGCCAAAAAGCTCAATTTTAGTCTCATCTGACCAGAAGTACCTTCTTCCATATGTTGGGGGGAGTCTCCCACATGCCTTTTGGTGAACAGCAAACGTGTTTTGCTTATATTTTTCTTTAAGCAATGGCTTTTTTCTAGCCACTCTTCCATAAAGGTCAGCTCTGTGGAGTGTACGGCTTAAAGTGGTCCTATGGAAATGTACTCCAATCTCCGCTGTGTAGCTTTGCAGCTCCTTCAGGTTATCTTTGGTCTCTTTGTTGCCTCTCTGATTAATGCCCTCCTTGCCTGGTCCGTGAGTTTTGGTGGGCAGGCCCTATCTTGGCAGGTTTGTTGTGGTGCCATATTCTTTCATTTTTTAATAATGTATTTAATGGTGCTCCGTGGGATGTTCAAAGTTTCTGATCTTTTTTTAATAACCCAAACCCTGATCTGTACTTTTCCCAACAACTTTGTCCCTGACCTGTTTGGAGAACTCCTTGGTCTTCATGTGTCCGCTTGCTTGTGGTGCCCCTTGCTTAGTGGTGTTGCACTCTGTGGCACTTTCAGAAACAGGTGTTATATATACTGAGATCATGTGACCAGATCATGTGGACACTTAGATTGCACACAGGTGGACTTTATTTAATTAAATTATGTGACTTTCTGAAGGTAATTGGTTGCACCAATCTTATTTAGGGGCTTCATAGCAAAGGGGGTGAATACATATGCACGCACACTTTTTTCCGTTATTTATTTCATTTAACTTCACCAATTTGGACTATTTTGTAGTATGTCCATAGTACATGAAATCCAAAAAAAATCGATTTAAATTACAGGTTGTAATGCAACAAAATAGGAAAAACATCAAGGAGGATGAATACTTTTGCAAGGCACTGTATGTTCTTGTCATTTCGATAGGTTTAACGGCGTTTTGGCATCCAATAAATGTTGCATTACTGCTACCTACTACTAGACTTGAGTACAACTCCCTTATACTTTTTGCTTGAAAAAATAAATAAACAAATACCCTACCATCTAACACTACACTCACATAAAAATAACTAATAATAATAACACCAACCTACTCCACAATTTAAATCTATTTAGTCCTACCTCAGGCCAACAACCTGAAAAGATGGGACACCACCACTTAACACAGCCTGTAACTCTTCTGATGTTAAGTCTCGCACACCCAAATACCTCTCTGCAGCTGCCACCACAACCTCAATTTTCTGCGACTTACGTTCCATCCCTGCAGTACAGTTGATAACCATTGCTATAAATGCTAAAAATCCAATCTTACTGAAACATATATCACTTGTTGGCCTATATCTCTGTACTGGTATAGATATACTACTCACACCACTCCTCTCAGGATCCCTCCCCTTGACCCATCTTCCTCTACTTTCTTCACTGCCTCAGCATATGACAACTTCTGTACTACTCTAACCCTGAAAAACCTCATCCTGCCTCTCGCGCATGGGACATTTCTGATCTCGCTGTGCAATATATTTTCAGTAACCACAAATATGAGATTTTCAGCTGTTTGAATCTGGTGTACGAAACCGAAGGTAAACGAAGCAAATACCAAACTTAAGCATGGGAAACATAGAAATAGCGCACATAGAACATATATATCGCTTCTTAGTCTTGCTTTCGATGTGAATGACAGATCTATAACTCACATTTCTATGTGAATTTGGTCGAGTCACCCAAAAAGTTACATATTGCAGCTTTAAGAATAAGAATAGTAGAATGCACCAGGTGAAATTTGGTTGTGCATTAGCAGTTTTTGTCTTATTATGTCAGTCACTGACAGTCACTCAATTAGCCATGTCAGCGAACAATTTTTAGATTGGTATTTAGTCTAGCCAGCTATCTAAACTTGTAGTAATCATGGCCGAATACCGACCGTGTACGTGCCCAGGGGCCCTGACCTCCAGGGGGACCCCATTGATTTTGTTAGTCACTGTCACTCAGATATCATATAAACATGGCATAAGTCATTACAAAAACAGCTCTTGCACTAAAATGGCATTATCATGTTCACAATTTCACAGTATTATTTCAACCTCATAGTGTGGAAACATATAAACACAGGAAAAATCCACGTTTTTTGACTGTACTGGACCTTTAAAACTGCAGCGTTTTCTCTACGCCTTATGGCAAAATGTGTAGAATTGCAGTAAATTAACATTAAAACATACATTTTTCTCTCCACTGTCAAGAGGGGGGCCACTAAAATAATTTGCAGAGAGGTGGGGGCCCCCCAACCAAGTCTCGCTTAAGGCCCCCTAAAGGCTAGAGCCGTCCCTATGTATGTGTGTGTGTGTGTGTGTGTGTAATTTCTCATTGTATCTACAACCTCAAAGAATGAGAAACAATCAAGAATCAGAACAGACACTACACTGAAGGTGTCAGGGTGGCAATTGACAGAAAATAAGCAACTTGATAGCGTCACGTTGATGTAGGCTACAATAACCAGGTTTCCATCCATGCTCATGTCTCCACCCTAACAATGGGATAAGCTTAGGTCCAAAATAAGCCCATAGAAATGCATTGGGTTTATTTTGGACAGATTTTTTCAAGAGTGAAACCTCTCGCTTCGCCTCTTCCTCTCTGTTTCCATCCAACCATTTCATGCGGATGGAATGCATTAAAAAAATGTCACGACAGGCCTTATGGAAACAGCACATTTATATGTACAATTTCACTGTAGCTAAATTTCCAACCAATTGGTGACAGATTTTCATCCGAATATTCTAGAATCGGCATTAAAAAAAGTGCATTTCCCCACCAGTTGTGTTTCCACCAAACGGACACGTTGCAGATAGAAATCATTGCGTGATGACGTAGTGCATACAAAATGTACTTTTTCGCTTACATTTTCATTTACCGGAATAAAAATCTAATGTTCAATGTGTTTCCATCACATTTTGAACTCTACCGATAGTTTTGTCACAAAAACTTTTGCGTTAAATAGCCTACTCTGGTCTTGGCACGTGCCATCTAGCCAACAGCTTGCAGATAGCCTACAGTGCAGGTAGGATGTGCGGTAGGCTAGTCTACATGATGAGATTATTATGGAGAATGTTTTTATTTGTCAAACGGCAGTCAAGCATCGATCATCATGTCACCAGAATAATCTCCTCGATATTTATTGAAAGTGGTTGATGATCACAAGTTTACTGGAGAACGGAGACCAGTAGAGACTTTTGACAAGGTGGATGATTGTATAATATAAGGCAGTTTATTCAGAGGTAAGAGATATCTGTACATAGCGTGCACGGACCCGTTCGTCAACCTCGTAGGGAGATATCTGAGAGCGCGCCCCAAAACATTGTGTGCTGACCATTTTATAACAATAAAATAAAGTAGGGTGATTCTAGTAGTTCCGATCTTCCGATTTGGTCCTGATGAGTTTGGTCGAGGTCATCTCCATTTGCATTGGCTCTGAGTCGGGTTCTCTGTCTTCAGCCTAAGAGAAGGGGGTTTTTTGTGTGTGTGTGCTTAACAATGATGATGTGTGTGTATGTGTGTGTATGTGTGTGTGTGTGTGTATGTGTGTGTATGTGTGTGTGGTGTGTGTATGTGTGTGTGTGTATGTGTGTGTATGTGTGTGTGTGTGTGTGTGTGTATGTGTTGTGTGTGTGTGTATGTGTGTGTGTGTATGTGTGTGTATGTGTGTGTGTGTATGTTGTGTGTGTATGTTTAACGATGATGATGTGTGTGTGTGTGTGTATGTGTGTGTGTGTGGGGGGGGTGTGTGTATGTCCTCAGAGCAATAACTCGTGAGTTTGGAGAACTTGAGAGACCTATGCGTGGGTGTTGTCCATAGCCAACCTGCTGATAAGGCCGACAAGATAGAAGTCTTTTGTGCATTGTATTAAGTCCAAAGGCCCCAACCAAGATGGGTTATGCACACAGATTTTAGTCAGACCAAGCTATAACATAATATATTTACCACGAGAACAATCCCTCTTCTTCACGTCTCCCCAGAGACGTGACCAAGTAACAGTAAAGAAGGAAAACTTAAGACGTGACACAAGCTAACAGTGAATTGCTAAAATAGGGAAAACTTTATCAGAAGATAAAGTTTTGATTCCCCTCTTCACGTCTCACAAGAGAGACGTGACATAAAGCTTAAATGCTGCAATTTGGCAAAATAGGGAAAACTTTATCAGAAGATAAAGTTTTACTTCCCCCTCTTCAACGTCTCACAAGAGACGTGGACCAAAAGCTTAAATGCTATTCATCATCCAGATATCCTTGGTCAGCATCGTCAATAGCAAAGCAAAGGAAACTCTGACCGTTATCTGCAGGATGTGATCAATAGCTGGTGGTTATAATCCTGGTTGTCAGCGTCCGTATGCATGGAATGCAACAGCATCCACAAAGCACTAGAATTGCAGCAAAAACAGAGATGGATACAAGTATAGAAGAAACAAGCGTTTTTATATTTACCAAACGCATCCATCCAAGAGTCCCACATTGAAGTGTCCACCCCTGAGTGGCCTCTTCATTTTACCATTAAGAGTTCGTAACCCTTCAGGGCGACAGTCAAGCTGCCTCTGTGGCTGTATTGTTGGGAATAAGTACAACATTGTTCACCAAACATAGCACATACTCCTCCTTTTTCAGCCAGGAGCATGTCGACAGCAAATACGATTTTGGAAAGCCATGAGAGAGGTCGCAGCCAACTGGCCATGCACCCGCTCAAAACCTTGTTGTGTCCATTGCCTAATTTTTGAACATTAAAATAGAGGACATAATTGATTCTGTCAACATTTTTATTAATTTGTGAACCACCAGCAAAATGAAGATTCAAAAACCTGCGGCTACTTGGTCAATCAATTTATACTCATCTGGTACCCCCCTAGGGACCCCAATTGCATCAATGTAGGTTGGGTCCCCCATGAGTAGGGCCCACAGCGCGCCTGGTCCTGGTAGGAATTAAGTCAGACACATGGGTCACCAGCTCCTGAACCACCTGTTGGATGCACAGAAATTGGTAGCAAAAGAGAGACTAGTGGCACAGGTGCCTGTGGCATTTCCAGGCAGTCATCAAACAGATGAACGCCTCCCACACCACCACCAGGACATCAGCCCTGGAAACAGGGTTTAAACTCAGCATTAGAACGTATAGATAAACCGACCACATCCAACAGGTACCATAACCCAAACAATGGTAGACCTTTCGTGAGATTAACACAGGTAAAAGTTAGCTCTAGCCCCCTGATAGGAAAAATTGGTTTCTTAGTTGCTTTAGTAACCAAGGGATGAACTATCGTCCCATAGTGTACAATTGGCGGAAGGGTTGTCATATTTCATGACAGACAGGAAAGCTTTCTGGCGTATGGCGGCAGGATAATGCGAAGCAATGGCCGTGCCCCATACAAACCACACAACTCTGATGAGTCACCTTTGCCGCTTCCTCAGTCAACAAGAGCCACAGTTTGTTAAGAAAGGCCAGAGACACACTGTAGCGGTCAGGATTGCATCATCCAAAGTAGGTGGAGTGGTAAGTAAAAATAATAGAATTATTCTTATTACCATTTTCATTAATAGCATGTGCTTTTGTGTTATTAATATGACAAATTCGAATCGAAACTTCCAATAGACTGGTGCAGTGGTACAGCTTACATAAGGAGCAAGTCTAAATCCTGGCAGCCTAATGCAACTTACCAGGATAGATAGTAAATTGAGGTCCTTTAGAGTTTTTTGTCAAAAGTCAAGAGTTTCCCCGCCATTGTTTTTCTAATGTAGTAGAGGTGCAACTGGACCAGTCATAATTAGTCTCACATACAAGTTTGTCCAAGTCCAATCGCTATGGTGACCCCCACATGTCATATACCAGTCCCAGTCACGGTAGTAGGTAAGTTCGTCTGAAGTCTACCCACGGCACTGTCGCAGTAGTGGTAACATTAAAGGGTATACATAATGTGGTGCTTCTATACAATTGTCTGGGCCTACATGAAAGGGTGTTAGAGACAACTTGTCGTTTACATTTTACGTGGTGGCTGTGGCTTACATTCTGATCTGGGCTCAATGTGTCGGAGTGCAGGTTGGTCGGGGACGTATGGTTTGTGGCATTGAATGTGTCGTTAGGTTTACTAGTGGGTGTAAATGGGTGTCTGTGTCATGTGCTGTACTGACCAGAGTATGATTCCTAGAGTACCCCAATAGTTATCAATCGGCAAAAACAAGGGAGGGAGCAGAGCACCCCAGTCTCTCCCATGTGGTCTGTCCCTCCTCTGTCTTTCCCCCAGTATCTGTAGATGGGAGTCTCCATTCCACATATTCAGATAGTGTTGGTGTCAAGAATTTGATCCGAATTTAATGTGATTAAAATCACTTCTGACTTCAGTCAGGTTCTGGAGGAGTTGGGTGCTGGTGTACAATGTGTCAAAGTGGTGCCAAGGTGCGCCTGATTTACCTTTGACCTGGACTGAGTGTGAAGTAACCTCCTTCACTTCGTACGGTCCAGTCCACCTGGGATCTTGCCACTTCTCTTGTGAACCTTGATCCTTACCCAGTCGCAACTTTTACCTTCAGCAGCGCCGGATCTCCGTCAGCTCCCCTCTTGGACCTTGTGAATCTGTTTTGGAGAGAGCTGCAGGGAGAGTTCCGTTTAGTTTTTTCTCCATATTCAGACATTACAATTTGTTGTTACATCAAGGGCGGGCATATGACCTCCCTCCCTTGGTGGACCAGGCATGACTCTACCAGTCATAATCTCATGTGGAGAGAGATGGGTGCCTGCTCCTGGAGAGGCTCTCATGGCCATCAACGCCAGGGGCAGAGCTTCAACCCACGTCAACTTTGAACCTGCACATACCTTGGCTATCTTAGCCTTCAAAGTTTGATTGGCGCGTTCCACGAGGCCCTGAGATTGCGCCGGTACACAGACCCCAAACTTGTGCACAATGCCGAACCTCTACTCCACCTGTCTCAGGTGTTGGTTACTGAAAATGGGACCCGTTGTCGGATCGAATTTGTCTTGGAACCCCATACCTTTGGTATGAGTTCAGTCTGCAGCCACTTAATAACTGACCTAGCATCCTCACGTTGCTGTTGGTATTGCCTCAACCCATTTGGAGAATCGATCTACCATTACCAATAAGTACCTTTTCCCATTAGTTACATTATCAGCCCCCATGTCAGTGGTAATCTATGCTAATGTCCTGAAAACATGCATTAGGTGGTACTGGGTATGAACCAATGGGTGTTTGGAAAGGTTTCTTTGGGTTGTGGCTGCCACAAATGCTGCACTCATCACAAAACAAAGTCTGTCATGTCCTTAATGTGTTGGTGCCGTACCAAATATGGTAAACCTTCTGTAAAGTTTTGAGTTTTTCCCTTCATGGGTGGGCCCATGAGCCTCACGTATAAGCTCGGGCAGAGATTAGCTGGGGCCACCAACCTGCCGTCATGGCATCTCCAAAGTTCATCAGGTCCCTTTGGTGGCTCCCATCTGTCCCCCATACCGAGTGCTCATACGGGCCCGCTGTGAATTGTAGTTCCTTTATGTGTTGGTCTGTGAGTTCTGTTCTAGCTGGTTGAGTCTGCAGCACCATCTGTCTTGGAGTGTAGCCCCCAGCTTTCTTGGCTGCTTTGTCAGCTGCGTCATTTCCCTCGCTGACTTTGTTCTTGAGTTGCTGATGTCCTTTGCACTTCATGATGGCCACCTGCTCAGGTAGTGAGACTGCTTTTTTCAGTCTCTCCATTTGTGGCCTTGTGTTTTGATCGGAAGGTTTCCTGTTGTGGTGAACGTTACGTCTGACCCATTGTGGTCCATCTGTATGGACTGCTCCATGAGCATATGCTGAGTCAGTGTAGATGTTCACAGTCTTTCCTTCAGCCTTTTCCAGGGCTTGAGTCAAACCAATGATCTCAGCTAGTTGGGCTGAGGCAGGTTGTGGGATGATGTCTGATTCCAGGGTCACGTGTGACCCATCTCTGGAAGCTGCTGTACCACTGCATATGCTGCTATGTTCCCTTTCTTCTCCTCTATAGCAGCATCCATCGGTGTACAACCATAGATCAGGATTGGTAAGGGGTTCGTTTCCCAAGTCTGGTCGCAGTTTCAGTTCCTGCCGCCCGCCCTCTCTTCGCAGGAGTGTGCCAACCCTTCTTTCTGCATTGAGTGCGTCTGCCATGTTTTTGTCGGTGTTGACAAAAGTAAAGTAATGTGTGATTGGGTGCATTTATTCTGGATTTTGTTCTTTCTTTTCAGCGCTGAACGTGAATTCCTTGCTCATCAGATATGCTGCAACCCCATGGTGCGTATGGATTTCCAAATTTGTGGCACATTACCAGGTGGGCGGTTTTTTCAATAGCTTTTGCCACTGCAGCCACGTACCTGGAACATGTTGTCTGACCTGCTTCAATATGGTCCAACTTAGAGGAATGATACATCAGTACTCTTCTCTCCCCCTCTTGTTTCTGAAAAAGGATGGAAGAAGTGAAACCCCTCCTTTTCAGAAACATCAAGATGAAATTTGTTTTTTGTAGTCGGGTGCTGTCAGAGCTGCTGCCACCGAGAGATCGGTTTTTAGGAGAGCAAACGCTGTTGATGCTTCAGGTGTCCAGGTAAGTGAGGAGTGTAAGTTTCTTGGTCCTGCTTCTCTCACTATTCTCTCAGTGGTTCAGTCCTGGATGTGTAGTCAGGGATGTGGGTACGGCTGTACCCTGTCAAACCCAGGAGGACAACATGCCTGACACTGTGATGGGACGTGGATGATGGAGTATGGAATCTCGGTGGGATTTCGAGAGACAGCACCTTCTCCTGAGATTTCTCTGCCAAGGAAAAGGACAGTTTCTGCGACAGGACTGGACTTTGCTCATTTTGACCTTGTAGCCTTTGACAGCCAAGAGTCAAGTAGGGGTTTTTGTCATTTGTAGACAGAGATCAGATGTGGGAGCCCCCAGCAAAAGGTCGTCTACATATTGGATGAGTATCACTCCTTCAGGGATTTTCAATTCAGTCAGGTGTGTCTTCAAGATATGATTGAAGATTCGGGAGAACACCTGTGTGAAACCCTGTGGAAGAACCGAATACGTATACTGTTGATTTTCATATGTGAAGGCAAAGATGAGGCTGTGAAGCCTCATCCAGTGGAATGGCTGAAGAAGGCATTAGCCAGATCCAACAACGGTGAAGTATTGGTTTTTGGTGAGAGATTACTCAGTGTAATGTGAGGGTCAGGGACAGGTAGGTCAATGGTGCAGTGACGTCGTTCACTGCTCGGAAGTCTTGTACCATCCGGTTATGTTTCGCCTCCTGTTTTCAAGACTGGTAAGATTGGTGTGTTCCATGGAGACAACAGTGCGATATATGACACGAGCTCCCAACAACCCATCTATGGTTGGTTTGATCCCCCTGGTCTGTTCAGGTTTCAGACGGTACTGTGTTCGGTAGATAGGAATTTGATCAGGGTTGAGTAAGGTGATGGTGACTGGTTTCCACCTGTAGTTGTCCAACATCAATGGGGTGTGTGTCCATATGCCTTCATCAATGGTGGAAAGCAGTGCTTGTGATGAGGGGGTGTCTGTGTAAGGTTTACCAGGGGTGTCTTGGGAGAGTCAAACGTTCAGGAAGGCAATGTTCCTCTGTGTCAACTGTCATAAAACCTCCCCACATGTTCTCAGTGGTGGCTTTTGTTATTCCTGGAGTTTGGGTGGGTTTCCCACTGGAGTTTTGGATGCTCTTCTGATCATAGGCCCAAGGCTCCTTGCTTCAAAACCGTTTCCAACTGCCAGTGTAACATGGGGAGCAGATTCTTCGCCCAGTAGGTACCAGGATTTCAAATGGGAAGGTAGGATAACCGGAGCAGCCACTCCTTCTTGTCCACACACTATGGTACAACATCTGATTGTTGGTGTCAGGTGCATCATGTTTTCATCCCAGTCATCGGTATTGGGTTGACATCATTATCAGTCACATTAAGTGTACAGTGGATTTTCAGCTTGAGGAGTCTTGTATGGGTGAAATGTGTAATGAGTTGTCTCAGCTGGTTGAACTTGAATTGAACCTCAGGGTTCCTTGGCCGGATTCGATGCACTTCAACCAGTATATTTCTTGGGTCAGGGAGAGCACTGGGGTTGGGATGATGGGTAGCATCAGCACCCTAACTGGATGAACTGGTGTGGAGGTAATGGGATCAATGGAAACCTCCCACCCTTTTCGTAAGGTAGATTGAACATTTCAGTTTGCACAATAGGTCCCTTCCCAATAGGAGTTGATTGGACAGTTGGGACAATATAGGAATTGATGCTTCAAATTGGGAAGGGCCCCATTGGAAGAGCAATGGTATGGTCTTATTTTGTGCTTCGGGGTGTTCCTGATACCCCCACCACCTGTATTGATTCCGAAGAGAGTGGTTGACGAGATCTTATGGCAGAGTAGTACATCCTGTATCTACCAAAAATTGGTGGGTAACTCCCTCCACTTCACACATGACAGTTGGTTCAGTATGAAGTGGAAAATGCTGACCCCCATTCCCGTTTCTGTGGTGGTGGGCAGCTTCAGGGCCAGGGAGGATATTCGTCTGACATGCCCTGGAAGGTAGGAGCTGGCTGCTGGTTAGGCTGTTGGTTTTGGGTCTTGTTGTGGGTGGTTATATGCTGGTAGGGCAGCGCATGTGGCTGGTACATCGGTCTTGGGCCTCCTCTTTGATCTGAAAGGCATAACCTCTACCCCTGTTTGCCAGCCAGTGTTGCTGTTGCGGACTAGGTGGTAATGGACACCATCTGACAGAGTGCCATATTGATGACAATTGTAACAGGCCCCCCTATTACCTTGTGGCCTTTGGCTGTCCCCATTGAGTCTGGTATGGTGCCACCGGTGGCTGATATGGTGGAGGTTGGTGCTTGATAGTATGGCTGAGGGGCACCATTGCGATCGTTGGGGAGTGTTGTTGGAGGCGGCTGTTGTGTTTGTATCATTTGTGAGACAGTTTTTTTCAATTATTTGAGAAAGTCAGGTTTTTGGTCTTCAGCCCACCATCTGTTTCTTTGGCTTATCTCCCTTCTGTGCCTCTTTCAGTTGTAGCTTGAGCAGCTGCACCTGCAGGGGATTGGACATGTGTTTCCGCCCCTCCCTTGTCTTTATTGTATTGGGTGATGTGATGGACATGGGAGTTAAACTGCGCCTAGGGAGTGCCATTAATCCCACAGTTCCCCTTAGTTTGGTTCGAACGTCACTTGGGGTCCCGCTCACCACCCATCTCTTTCCACATGCTGCACGTGTGTCGGAGTGATCATATGGTTCGTCATGGACCGTTCTCCAAGTGGTTTTGGCCCTGGTCCAGGTAGGCAGCTGGCTGTTCCCCAGGGCCCGATGGTAAAAGAGGTCAGTGTTGCATGGTTTCGTTCTGTAGGATATGCCCTCCTCAGAACTTCCCACAACACAGTTCTATAGACTTCCGGTGGCGTCACACCTCCGCTCTTTTTCCAGACCTGCCTCTCTTGTCCGTACCGTCATGGTGGTGTGATCTGTGGCCCTGGCCAAGAGTGCCTTCATGTCTGCCAGAGCAAGCCTAAACCCAGATGTAAGGGTTTGAAGTTGCAACAGCCAAGCAGACGCTCCACCATGGAGGCTGGGCATCTGATCCATCAGGGCGGTCAGGTCAGTCATCTTCCCAGGGTTGGTATTCTTCATGTTGTTGGTCTGCTGTTGGTCTAAGTGGCATTTGGGAGTTCAATCCCCTTTCTCTAAGTCTGGCAGATTTTCTGATGGGTTCATGCAAGTCAACAACTTCCCCCACCATCACCCCTTTCAAGGCCCAGGTCTTCCCCTTCTCTGCTTCTTCTATTATGGTGGTGTTTATGTGACGCCTGTCCCTGACACGCATCCCACTCAGCCTCATAGGTTTTTTCTTCCTTTCCTTTGTTCTCCTTCATCATCCTCACTTGGTGGGTCCCCGATTGAGACCCCCCGTGAGCTTCTTAATGAGCCAGACCCTATCGACCCCCCAAGCTCATTGTCCCCTGCACCCCTTCTGTCATGGATTGGGTACTTCCCCTTTCTCTTTCGACAAACCATTCTGAGAGTCTGGTTTAGGCTGATTGGGTGCAGCTGCTTGTCTTAGGCCAGATGCTCCCCCCTTCCTGTATAGATCTGACGGTTGGTTTTGAGTCTCATTACCAGGGACTCTGGGGTGGAACCCCCTCTCTTGTGGGACTGGGTCTGGGTTGGGTTCCGCTGGCCGGGTGTGGCTCCTCTCGTCCTTGTGGCTCGCTGTTGGCTCGGACTTCACACAGTGAAGTACTCCTTGCCCTACGCTTAGTGCCATGTTCCCCTCTAGGTGTCCTCCTGCACCACGAACACAGGCGCTTGTACCACTGCAGGACTTAGGAATGGGTTTATAAGGGTTAGTTGGAGGAGTGTGTGTGTAATGCGGGTGGTGTGCTCTTCGCTTCCTGTGGCAGGGTCGGATACAGTGGTGCTGAGGGCGCTGGTATGTGTCACTCATGACTGTGTCCCCACTATTGGTGTTGTCTCAGTTGTGGGTTCAATCACCACACCCATCATGTCTGGTTTTCTTGTATGGGTGTGCTCGTCGTGTTTCCTCAATTGCCCACGTACCTATCCTTAGCTCAGCCCTCTGCTCTCTCTCTGTGTTTAGTCCCTTCCTTCTTGAATAAGTGAGACTTATTCCTTACCATTCACTTTCTGTTCCTTCCCTCACTGCCTCCCCTAGCTCTTTCTCCATAGAGGTGAGTTGCCCTTTAGACGGGGCACCCCCCCCCCCCCCGCTAAAGTAACCTGCATGTGTCCATTTGAGTTTCACTCCCTCCCACACTTTCTTCACTGTCTTATACTGTTCTTTCCCTCCCGCTCTATCCTGTATTTTTTTGATCTAGATATTCATTAACCTTGAGTTTTGGGACGGTAGTGGTTGCCATGGTTTATACAGTTTTTTTTTTTAGACTATCTTGGTGCACTTAGCCCGTCACTGGCCGAAACCAGCAATGTATTCTTGGCGCTGACTCAGACTTATCTCTGATGTCCCCACCCTCGTACACAAAGAATTTTTTCAATAATTTATTATTAGGAATTATTTTGCAAAAGGTACTATTGTTTTTTCAGTTATTCGAGTTATTGTATATCTTCCCAAAAGGTATCAGAATCGCCCTTTTGGAACAATACATTTAACAAACTCGAGCGCTCTCCCAAAATAATTATCAATTCAATTTTAGGAATTATTTAGAAAAGTTATTATTGTTTTTCAATTATTCGAATTATTATATATTTCCCAAAGGTATCAGAATCGCCCTTTTTGGAAGAATACATTAACAAACCCAAGCGCTCCTAAAATAATTATCAATCTAATTTTGGGAATTATTTTGCAAAAGTTATTATTGTTTTTCAGGTATTCGAGTTATTATATATTTTCCCAAAAGGTATCAGAATCGCCCTTTTGGAAGAATATATTAGCAAACTCGAGCGCTCCTAAAATAATTACCAATTTAATTTTGGGGAATTATTTAGCAAAAGTTATTATTGTTTTTCCAGTATTCGAGTTATTATATTTTTCCCAAAAGGTATCAGAATCGCCCTTTTGGAAGAATATATTAGCAAACTCGAGCGCTCCTAAATAATTACCAATTTAATTTTGGGAATTATTTAGCAAAAGTTATTATTGTTTTTCAGGTATTCGAGTTATTATATATTTTCCCAAAGGTATCAGAATCGCCCTTTTGGAAGAATATATTAGCAAACTCGAGCGCTCCTAAAATAATTACCAATTTAATTTTGGGAATTATTTAGCAAAAGTTATTATTGTTTTTCAGTTATTCGAGTTATTATATATTTTCCCAAAAGGTATCAGAATCGCCCTTTTGGAACAATATATTAACAAACTCGAGCGCTTCCAAAATAATTACCAATCTAATTTTAGGAACTAAGGAAATACCAACTTCCACAAGAGGGATAAAGTTCAAGTCAGCTTTTAGCGCAGCGGCTACATAACAAGCAAAATAGGACTCCGTGGTCCTCTTAAAAGTTATCAACTAGTTAGTCTCATGAAACGGCCAATCTTACACAACATTCAGGTTATCATTTCAACAATTACATTTTCTTACATATCAGCATCAACACACGACGATTCAGTTTAAGTTCCTCACAGTACTTATAGTTGAGTGCCACGTCAACCAAATTGCCCGACTATCTGAACTTGTATTTTTATTTTTATTTTTTTTTGATTCTCCTCAAGGAGACTCCCAGTCGGTTTTAAACCATTCAACTGGCGTCTAGTCGGGAGAACCTTTTTCTGGACTTGGATTCTCACGGAATTAACTCAACCCGACTATCTGAATCTTTTTATCAAGTCACCAGATCCTTCTCTTGTGGATCAAATAAAAGAGTCCATCGCTTGTGGACCAAAACCTCTGTAATAGGCTCCTCACTAGAAAGCCACATTTCAACAGGAAAAAACCACTGTAACTAGACTTCTTCTCTTAGCGTCACATTTCAACAGTAAAAACCTAAGATTTTCAGATATCAACAGCAAAAAATAAAAGGGTCCGTCTCTCGTGAACCACAACCTGTAACTAGACTCCTCCCCTAGAGAGTCACATTTCAACAGTAAGAACCTAAAAAAATTCAGATATTTTACATATATGCCTTTTGAGTCATAATAGATATGTTATAAATTTAACAGTAATCCATACTCACGCCCAGTACTACTGATCAAAATTTGGGTTTATCCTACAATACTCATATGCAGATTTTTGTTTTAACAGGTTCTGCTTACCTTTGTATTGACGGCCGTCTAGATCAGTTTTCCTGAGGCGAGTGGATTCCCGGCTGCTCCTGCGGACAGGTCACCCGTCCTTTCAGATCCGTCTCTTACTTGTCTCCTGTCTCTATCAACTTTTATGGACCGAATTCAGAGTTAGAAAACCATCCTCTGCTACCAAGTTTTGTTGATGATCACAAGTTTACTGGAGAACGGAGACCAAGTAGAGACTTTTGGACAAGGTGGATGATTGTATAATATAAGGCAGTTTATTCAGAGGTAAAAGATATCTGTAAATAGCGTGCACGGGACCCGTTCGTCAACCTCGTAGGAGATATCTGAAGCGCGCGCCCAAAACATTGTGTGCTGACATTTTTTATACAATAAAATAAAGTAGGTTGATTCTAGTAGTTCCGATCTTCCGATTGGTCCTGATGAGTTGGTCGAGGTCATCTCCATTGCATTGGCTCTGAGTCGGGTTCTCTGTCTTCAGCCTAAGAGAAGGGGTTTTTTGTGTGTGTGTGCTTAACAATGATGATGTGTGTGTATGTGTGTGTATGTGTGTGTATGTGTGTGTGTGTGTATGTGTGTTGTGTATGTGTGTGTGTGTGTGTAGTTGTGTGTGTGTATGTGTGTGTGTGTATGTGTGTGTATGTGTGTGTGTGTGTGTGTGTATGTGTGTGTGTGTGTGTATGTTGTGTGTGTATGTGTGTGTATGTGTGTGTGTGTATGTGTGTGTATGTTTAACGATGATGATGTGTGTGTGTGTGTGTATGTGTGTGTGTGTGGGGGGGGTGTGTGTATGTCCTCAGAGCAATAACTCGTGAGTTTGGGAGAACTTGAGAGACCTATGGCGTGGGTGTTGTCCATAGCCACCTGCTGATAAGGCCGACAAGATAGAAGTCTTTGTGCATTGTATTAAGTCCAAAGGCCCCAACACAAGATGGGTTATGCACAAGATTTTAGTCAGACCAAGCTATAACATAATATATTTACCACGACAAAAGGAGCATAAAGATCACAGTGCACTTTCACCACCCTTTGAAGTTCATCATAACTTGTCATCTGTAGCCTAATAAACTGCATGTTTTCCCGAGTTGTAGTGGGAGGACACAACATATGCATATCATCGTGTGACTCCAAGTTTACTGGTTATTATATCAATATTTGCAAAGGCGTTTCCACTGCCATTTCTCGCATAATTAATTTTAATGACACAAAAAGATCCCACCATATCGAACAAACAAATTATCTAAAATTGTTTCAAAACTTCCTGTTTCCATCACAGCTGTCATGATTTTTTTGATTTGTCAAATGGCAGTCAAGCATCTATCATCATGTCACCAGAATAAGACCCTCGATATTTATTGGAAAGGAGCATCAAGCTCATCACCTTGCACTTTCACCACCCTGTGAAGTTCATCATAATTTATTTAATCTGTAGCCTAATAAACTGCATGGCATCACATGACTCCAAGTTATTATTATATCAATATTTGCATAAAGGCGTTTCCACCACATAATTCATTTTATGGACACAAAAAGATCCCACCATGTCTAATGAACAAATGATCTGTCTGCATTTATAAAATTGTACCGAAACTTCCTGTTTCCATCACAGCTGTCATGACTTTTTTTTTATATGGTAAAAACAGTAATTCTAGTGTCAAAATTTTTCACTGAGGATGGGAGGACATGTCCCTCCTCACATTATGAAATTGCATTTTTGTCCCCCACAGTTTTATCATTGGAATGTGATACAAAACGAGGCAACGGTGTGCTTTAGGACCATTTTGGTCATAAGTGAATCTCGTCTAAAACGGAGATTGGAACATCCATGCATCACAACGGTAAATGAAGGTTGGGTTTTGATTTGACATGTTCATTTGCCCACTAACATGGGGTGAGCAGCTGCGGTGATAGCTCTCTATCCAATAGCATAGACAGTGTGACAGACCTGCTCAGCAGCTCTGACTGTTTACATAAGACAACACATCACACATTTTTTTACTTGAGAAATACTGCACCAAACACCTATAATTACAGATTTCTTGAGTTATCTTAGATTCATTCTGGGGATTTTGAGGAAGTGATATATGCTTCTGCGTCTACAGTGTCTCGTGGGGGACAAACATCATTAACCAAATGCGGAATTGGTCAGGAAACACATCGTCAAGACTGAAATCTCGTTTTTCGAATGAGCAACAGAAAAACACAAGTGCCAATCGGCGTGTTCAGTGGCTCTTTAATGTTGACAAAACTAAATTCCTAGTGTTTGTGATGCCCGCTATTTGGTGCAACAGAGACCCGGTGGAGAGTGGGGTGAAATAGAAGAGTCACTGTCTGTTCTTTTGAGTTTTGATGTTGAGTCTTTACTTGACAAAGTAATGTTAGGATATATCAGTTATCCAGTACGAGGTTTTGTGCCGAACCCGCTGTAGTGTTTCAGGTGCCAAGTGTATGGTCATATTGCAGCAGTGCGTAGGAGGAAGATTCCTAGATGTGAGAAGTGTACAGGAAGGAATGAGACAAAGGAATGTGTAGTATCGGTGGAAAAAGTTGTGTGTGTTAACTCTAGGGGTACCCATGGTGCTGGAGATCAGAAGTGTCCGGTTAGAGAAAGGCATGTTGAGGTTGCTAGGATCAGAGTAGTGCAGAAGGTGTCATATGCTGAGGGAGTGAAGAGAGTAGTAGAGTGTCTTGTTTTGTACGCTTTGTACAAAATAATAAAATGCAGGACGACAGGATATTTATAAACGTAGCTCTTTATTAACTAGCTATAACGTGCATGTCCATGTGTCTCTGGCCATGATCATCTTAGAAAATGACCTCACCACCTGGGTGGTCTTTACCCATCATTGCACAGTATGATGCTCCAATTACAATTCAGTATGGTGACACATATGAATATTACATTACATCCCCCTTCTTTAAAAAAAAAGAAAAAAATATGTGGAACAATAAAGCGTTTCTTTTGAATATATGCTCTGTAGTTTGAACTCGAGGTAAGTAACCATTTAAACTGCACCAACTGCATCAACATAACAGACAAACAATGATTCAGCATATTGTTATTTTTAGAACAAATATTTCTCAGCAACTCAGCTTTTCACTGTAGCAATGACATCTCAACATATCAAACAAATACAATACCAAAGCATTTCAAGTTAACTTTCAATAACAAGTTTAACAGTCTGGAAACTCTTTTAGGGCAGCGATCCGCCTACAGACCCTTTGACATTTCAGTCAGGTCATAGGACAGCTCTAGCTTTGACCTCTCTTCCTGACCTTGTGTGATATGAAAGCTGAGCATGCTTCTGTGTCAGTCAACAGTTCTTGTGGTGTTGCAGGTAAGTATGGTGTATGTTGTGTTGTGTCTGTGTTTAGTCCACCCCGTTCTCTTTCAGGGAACAGTTCATCTCGTCAGTGTGTTGTTCTTTTGTGTTCAGTAGGTGACGACGATTGCGGCGGTACACCGCTCCTTCTGCGGTGCGAACGAGATATGAACGTTCAGTGTCAGCTGGTTGGATGACGACTGCTGGCTTCCAGTAGCCATGCTCCTGGATTCTAACTGACTCTCCGTCGTTCAGTGGTGGCAGTGGTCTGGGCTGACCTGTCGTAGTTATCGCTTTTGCTGTTGTTGTCTCTGTGCACGTTTTTTGCATGCACTTCCTTGTAGCTGACGACCTCAGGTTGCAGCTGCTGGTTGGTGCTGGGAAGGATTGAGCGAAGTCTGCGGCTCATCAACAGCTGGGCTGGTGATTTGAAGTTGTCAACTGGAGTGTTGCGGTATTCAAGGAGACTGAGGTAGGGGTCTCTCTTGTCTGCTTTTGCTTTGTCCATGAGTGATTTAGCGATCTGCACAGATTTTTCAGCAAGGCCATTACTTTGAGGTAATGTGGGCTTGTGGTGACGTGTGTGAATTCCCATGCTTTTGTGAAGGATTCAAACTCATTTGATTTGTAACAGGGCCCATTGTCAGATATTAAAGTCTCTACCATGCCATGCCTGGCAAAGGCTGCTTTCAGCTTGTGTATCACAGCTGCAGATGTGGTGCTGTGAAGCTTGTCGAGTTCGAAGTATCTGCTGTAGTAGTCCACTGTTATAATGTAGTCCCTCGTTGTTCCACGTGAACAGATCGGTTGCCACGACCTGCCAGGGTCGGTCTGGTATACGGTGGAGGTAACATTGGCTCTTTGGTGTTCGAGGGGCGTCGTTCAAGACAGGTGGGGCATTTACCAACCATGTCCTCTATTTGTTTGCACATTCCGGGCCAAAACAAAATGTCTCGTGCTCTCTGTTTGGCACTTTTCCATGCCCATGTGTCCAGCATGGATCTTTGTCAAAATCCTCTTCTCTGAGACTGGTAGGAATGATGATTTTCTCTCCTTTGAAAATGATTCCGTTGATCTGTGATAGTTCGTCACGATGGTTTCCAGAACTCTGAGACGCTCTGAGGGCATTTTCTCCTCTCCTCAGGCCATCCTGAACTGTATGACTTTCCTCAGCTGTGTGAGTTTGTGTGTCTTTTTTTTTGTTTCTGCTCGGATCTCCTTCAGTTTTGTGTCACTAACTGGTAAGTTGCTGTACACAGTGTGCACCTGCATGTCCATGCTTCACTGAGGCTGCTGTCCTTGTAGGTAAGAAACTTCCTGGAGAGTGTGTCTGCGACAGGGATGTCTTTGCCTGGACGGTGAGTGATTGTGAAGTCGTATTTTTGTAGTTGAAGGATCATTCTCTGTAGCCTTGGCGGGGCTGGCGGCTAACGGTTTTCCTCATGATTGACTCGAGGGGCTTGTGGTCTGATTCCACAATGACTTGTCGTCCATAGACATACTGATGGAAACGCTTACAATCCGAACAGAATGGCGTACAGCTCCTTTTCGATTTGAGCGTAGTTGATTTCACAGTCTGTGAGAGATTTGGAAGCGTAGCCGATGGGTTTTTCCTTCTTGCAGTAGCACTGCCCCTAGTCCATACTTTTGACGCGTCCACCTGGAGTCTGAGCTCTTTGTTGGGGTCGTAGTAGGCAAGGATTGGTCCTGGTTCTCTCGTGATCAAGTCTTTCACTTTCTGGAAAGCGATGTCGTGTTGGTTGTCCCAGAGGAACTCACTGGACTGCTTTAGCAGCTGACGCAGGGGTGCATTAGCATTGGAGAGGCTGGGTGCGAACTTGGCTAAGTAGTTGACCATGCCAAGCACTGTTTCCAGCTCTGCGCGGTTCTTTGGTGGCTCATTTCCTTTATGGCTGAGATCTTCTGCGGATCTGGCTTGATTCCATTCGCTGTCTTGTTGTGAGAAGATGCCCGAAGTAGCTGACCTCTGTAGCGCCGACTGTGCTCTTCTCGGGGTTGAGCTCGGACTCCTCTCTCGCGGGACCTTTGCAGCATCGCGTTTGAGGTTTCTGTCGTGTTTTCCTCTTTGTTCGACCCATAGACAAGGATGTCGTCCACAATTGCCACGACTCCGTCGAGGCCTTTCGTACACCTCGTCGATCTTTCGCTGAAACTCGTCTTGGGCTGAGATAATCCCAAAGGCAGGCGACGGAACCTGTAGCGTCAAACGGTGTGTTGAACGTTGTGAGCTTAGATGACTCTTCTGTGAGCTTGATAGCCAGTAGCCTGATCTGGCGTCCATGACACTGAAGTAGCGTGCACCCGCTAGCTTGTGTGTGATGCCATCTAGCGTCGGTAAGGGGTAATGGGGGCGTTTGATAGCCTTGTTCAAGTCTCTTGGGTCGAGACATACTCTGAGCTTGCCTGTCCGTGGTTTCTCCACCACCACTAACGCGTTGACCCAATCCGTCGGTTCTGTAACCTTGGTGACGATGTCAGATTGCTCCATGCTCTCCAACTCTTTCTTCAGACGGGCGCGGAGAGCAAGTGGAATCTTTCTCGGTGGGTAGATCACAGGGGTTGCGTCTGGGTTAAGGTGAATGGTACATTCTCCTGGGAATAGTCCTATTCCTGTAAAACATCAGCAAACTCCTCCATGACATTCTCTATCTCTACTGGTGCTGTCACTGATAAAACTAGCTTGATAAGGTCCATGTCTAAACATGCTTTAAGACCTAGCACTGCAGGTGCTCGAGTGTCACAACGTAAAAGTCCAACATCATGTCCCTTTCCTTGTATTTGCATTTGAGTGCATGTGCCTTTTACTGGGAGCTGTTCACCACCATAACCCAGTCAGTCTGCGCGTGGTGGGCTGTAGCTCACACTCAGATGTCAAGCTTCTGTACTTACTCAGAGGAATAATGTTTACTTGTGCACCAGTGTCTATTTTGAATTTTAGCTCTGTGCCTTGTCTTCCTATCTCAATGTCAGCAAAGGCTTGCTCTGTCTCTGATATCTGACTTTTCTGTGTCACTGAATCAATAAACAGTTCATCAGCATTTGACTCTTTGATTGACATTTCATCTTCACTCACTGTATGTACTGTTTTTCCACGGTAAACTCTGCACACGTTTTGCAAAGTGATTCCATTTTCCACATTTAAGTACACTGTTTTGCCTTTAGCTGGGCAATTCCCCTGTTCGCCATGCACTTTGTATCCACAATATCCACATGTTTTGGGGCGTTTGGAGTCTGTGTCGCTCTGTTTTGGAGTTCTGTCTGTCTCCGTTCTGAAACATGCTCTCTGGGCACTGGAGGTGTGCTTTGATGTCTGCCTGACTGCGTGCACTGCTTGTTCACGGTGATGCGCTCATGCTGCCGCCTGAAATGGTTTTCATCTGAACCTGTGCTAGCTCGTGAGATCTGGCTATGTCGATAGCTTTGTCCAGCGTTAACTCTGATCCAACATTCAAAAGTTTCTCTCTCACTCGCGGTGATTGTATTCCAAATACAATACGGTCCCCTGACCATCTCATCCTTGTTTGCATAATCACAGTCTTTCACACAAGCAGACGCAGCTCAGTGACAACTGTTCAAACGATTCACTAGCGCCTTGTACTTTCTCATGGAATTTGTACCTAGCGAAAATTGTATTGGTCTTTGGCAAAACATATGCTTCAAAACGATCGTAGTATGTTTTCAGTACCTTTGATTCAGCCTCGGTAAGTGTCCATGTGTTGTAAATGTCTCTCCCTTTTTCACCGATCCAGAGGAGCAGGTAGCTGCACTTTTCCTCTTCTCCTCTTTCCTTCAGAGGACCCGTGAACATCAGCTCCACATGCTGTTTGAACTTACGCCATGCATCGGGTAGATTTGTAGACCCCCAATCCATTCGAGGTGAAGGAACTCCAGCAAAATCCATCTTTTAGTCCTTTTACTCTGACACCATGTCTTGTTTTGTACGCTTTGTACAAAATAATAAAATGCAGGACGACAGGATATTTATAAACGTAGCTCTTTATTAACTAGCTATAACGTGCATGTCCATGTGTCTCTGGCCATGATCATCTTAGAAAATGACCTCACCACCTGGGTGGTCTTAACCAATCATTGCACAGTATGATGCATCCAATTACAATTCAGTATGGTGACACATATGAATATTACATAGAGGAAGATGGGTCCAGGGCGAAGGATCCTAAGAGGATCCCTGTGAGTAGGATAAGGCCAGTAGAGATTGAAAGGAATAACATGTGCTTCAGTAAGTGTGTTTCTTAGCGTCCAAGCCATCGTTATCAATTGTACCGCAGAAATGGAACGTAAATCACAGAAAATAGATGTTGTGCTGGCAGCTGCAGAAAAGTACTTGGGTGTAAGTGATTTTACTGCAGAAGAGTTACACGGTGTGTTGAACGATAGTGTCTTGTCCTCCCAGGCTGCTGGCCTGGTGTAGGATCAGATAGTGGTGAGGTTTTAAAGGGTCTAAGATTAGTTGGTACGGCAGTTTTTCTCCCTTTTCCCCATCCTTTGTCCCGTTCCCTTTTTGTCTCACAAAGTGTAATGAATTCCCACTCCAGAACAGTAGGCGGAAACACAGGGCTAGATAAGACAAATAGATTAAATAGGGAGGCTGTGACAATACAAATTTAAAGAAGAAGAAGGTCAGATATTTTTTGGGTTGGTGAAATAGATTATGCGACAATTGCGATGGAAACGCTTTTATGCACAAATATTGATAGAAAAACCATAATGTCGTAAGCGATGATGTTGTAGCCTACTAACACACGACATATAAAAGCATGTAGAGTTTATAGGCAGATGGAATAAGTTATGATGAACTTCATAACTTATTTCATAACTTCATAACTTATGGTGGTTATATGCACGGTGATGAGCTTCATCCAAATGTTCTAATAAATATCGAGAGTAGGCTATAATTTGAATGACGCTGTTGCTAGCAGATTGTAATGGGCTGATGTGATGCTCCATTAGCCATTACAGGATAGGTACTGTTTGGCGTAGCAGTGAATTTTCGACCAACATTAACTATCTTCGTTCTTGATTCGGCCAAACATGTATCTTCTAAAATGTCCGTGTCCAGTTGCAGGTGGTTCGTTAGAATTTGAAAAATGCTCAGTTATTAAAATAAATAAATGTTTTGCTCCATGAAGTAATGCAACAATGTGTACGCCGCCATTTTGTCTATTTCAAATCTTCTCTCACTGATTGAGACAGTTGGGTCCATCCAGGGGTGAAAGTAAGGTGGTACTGTCCGGTACAGAGTCCCAGCAAAATAAATAGTGGGGGTACACCATACCAGTAAAACATGAGCCTATCACAATAATTAAAACAAAATGTCAAAAAAACTGTAGGCTATTACACCATTATTTATCATTACCGCATGTCAGAGGCATGAAAAACTTGAAAACGGGTGGTATAGCAGCCTATATACTCCAAAATGCGATGTGGTTCAATGAGAACACTGACATTTTAGGCCCACAGAGATCCTTTTGAAATAATAGGGATTCTATATGTAATTTTATGATTAGACCCATCATTTTTTGGGTGCGTGCACACATAGTCCCATACCGGGACAAAATGTAATCTACTTTCACCGCTGGGTCCACCCCAAAGTGCCGCATGTCACGATGACACATGTTCAAAACATCTATAAGTGACTTTCTTGAGGTTCACAATCATTTTTAGATACTGTCTCATGATTTGGACTTAATCTTAAAACATTAGCATATGGAAACAGTGCCAGGGATTGCTGTCATACCTTGTCCATAGACTGCTTACAGGGTAAGGAAGCCAATATGTCATTTTGTAATTTGGGTGAACTATCCCTTTAAACTTCAATTGATTTATTCAGTACATGAAAACTTAAGTGCAAAAGTCATTTTATATACACTACATCATCACACACAGCATTTTATCCACTAATAAGTCAGTTTGATGGAAACACTTCTGTTGGGAGAATGTGCATATTGTTTCTATGCTGATTTTCTATTCACCTGAAAATCTATCGCCAATTGGATGTCAACCTAGCTGATCCAGAATAGTTTATAAAACCACAAGCTCTTGATATTTCGTAAGTTACAATGACCAAGGTTTTCTAAATATTACACAATTTGTGTGTTTTGTACATAGATACAGTATTTTATTATTCTTTAAAACTATTAAGTTGCGCCATGTACAGTGAGGGAAAAAAGCATTTGATCCCCTGCTGATTTTGTACGTTTGCCCACTGACAAAGAAATGATCATTCTATAATTTTAATGGTAGGTTTATTTGAACAGTGAGAGACAGAATAACAACAAAAAAATCCAGAAAAACGCATGTAAAAAATGTTATAAATTGATTTGCATTTTAATGAGGGAAATAAGTATTTGACCCCCTCTCAATCAGAAAGATTTCTGGCTCCCAGGTGTCTTTTATACAAGTAACGAGCTGAGATTAGAAGCACACTCTTAAAGGGAGTGCTCCTAATCTCAGTTTGTTACCTGTATAAAAGACACCTGTCCACAGAAGCAATCAATCAATCAGATTCAAAATCTCCACCATGGCCAAGACAAAGCGCTCTCCAAGGATGTCAGGGACCTGATTGTAGACCTACACAAGGCTGGAATGGGCTACAAGACCATTGCCAAGCAGATTGGTGAGAAGGTGACAACAGTTGGTGCGATTATTCGCAATGGAAGAAACACAAAATAACTGTCAATCTCCCTCTGCCTGGGGCTCCATGCAAGATCTCACCTCGTGGAGTTGCAATGATCATGAGAACGGTGAGGAATCAGCCCAGAACTACACGGGAGGATCTTGTCAATGATCTCAAAGCAGCTTGGACCATAGTCACCAAGAAAACAATTGGTAACACACTACGCCGTGAAGGACTGAAATCCTGCAGCACCCGCAAGGTCCCCCTGCTCAAGAAAGCACATATACAGGCCCGTCTGAAGTTTGCCAATGAAACATCTGAATGATTCAGAGGAGAACTGGGTGAAAGTGTTGAGATCAGATGAGACCAAAATTGAGCTCTTTGCATCACTCAACTCGCCGTGTTTGGAGGAGGAGGAAATGCTGCCTATGACCCCAAGAACACCATCCCCACCGTCAAACATGGAGGTGGAAACGTTAAGCTTTGGGGGAGTTTTTCTGCTAAGGGGACAGGACAACTTTACTGCATCAAAGGGACGATGGACGGGGCCGTGTACCGTCAAAATCTTGGGTGAGAACCTCCTTCCCTCAGCCAGGGCATTGAAAATGAGTCGTGGATGGGTATTCCAGCATGACAATGACCCAAAACACACGGCCAAGGCAACAAAGGAGTGGCTCAAGAAGAAGCACATTAAGGTCCTGGAGTGGCCTAGCCAGTCTCCAGACCTTAATCCCATAGAAAATCTGTGGAGGGAGCTGAAGGTTCGAGTTGCCAAACGTCAGCCTCAAAACCTTAATGACTTGGAGAAGATCTGCAAAGAGGAGTGGAACAAAATCCCTCCCGAGATGTGTGCAAACCTGGTGGCCAACTACAAGAAACGTCTGACCTCTGTGATTGCCAACAAGGGTTTTGCCACCAGGTACTAAGTAATGTTTTGCAGAGGGGTCAAATACTTATTTCCCTCATTAAAATGCAAATCAATTTATAACATTTTTGACATGCGTTTTTCTGGATTTTGTTGTTGTTATTCTGTCTCTCACTGTTCAAATAAACCTACCATTAAAATTATAGACTGATCATGTCTTTGTCAGAGGGCTAACGTACAGAATCAGCAGGGGATCAAATACTTTTTTCTCTCACTGTATCTTCTGTAAGCATGGTCTTCTGTGCCTCTCGCGCCTCCTAAAAAAGTATGTTATGTTCAAATGATATGCCATTGTTGAAAGAAGGAGGTCGACTACAACATAGAAAGTCATATTTTATTGTAACACTGATAAGAATGGTAACACATTGAGGTAAATTAAATAATCCACTTCTGTCAAGTTCTCTGTCCTGCAGTGGCACACAGTGGCACACAGCCAATCAGAGTTAGAATCCACAAAGTCTGCAGGAGCTAGTACCATCCCAAGTCTGTCCAGTTCACAGTTTTAATACAAAGTTGTTTTTTTCCTTTTGATAAAGTAGAGCACTAGTTTTTCATCATGACATCTCCATTTAGTTGGCTTACAAGTGTATTTTACAGGGTTAAGACTGTTAAAAAATCCCCTGAGGGAGAAGAGAACATTCTGGTGTTTTTGATATGAGAGAGAACAGAAGCCAATCCACTCCAGACATGACTTGCTGAGTCTGTTTCTGCTGATGTCTTGGCACGGTCTCACAGGGCACTATGAGATAGAGATAGGGGTTGAGTCCTTGGTGGGGAGGGAAGGCGGTCAAAGGATGGTCTCTCTACACAAAAGGCTTTGAGTGCGTTCAGAGGGTGAGGGAGAGGAGTCCAGGGGAGCAGGGGGTTGGGAGGCCCTGGTGCTGTAGGTGGGACGGCGCAGGGATGAGGAAGGGGAACTCAAGGCCCCACAGCTTTGGAGGTGCAGGTCTTCATGGGCACGCTTCCTTGGGCTGCCGATGATGCGTTGTGACTGTGTCATCACCTGTGCAAAGTAACAGACACAAACAAACAAATCCATAAATATAACTGACCAACAATTTAGACCAGAATGATCCAACAATGGTTTCATTAAGTTATCAGACCAGCTTATTTTATGCATTCATATGCATTCATACTCATGCCCATCGATAGACGTACCTGATCTATGACATTGGCACTGAATATAGCTTCCTCCATGTGTCTCTCGTCAGACTTGATGACATACTTGATGCTGTTGACCACTTGCTGGACTTCTGGAGGTAAACTACAGTTGGAGTGCTCCAGGAATTTGGCCACCAGGATTTTGGTGTCTTTATACGTCTTGAGGTCAGCCAGAGAGTGTGGGCGCTCATTGGAGACCGTGTGCAGGGCTCGTGGTTTGAGGCGGATGTCCACTTTCCTCCCCTCCTTCTGCTTCCTGCCACTGCAGGTGCTGACTTTGGCAGCGGTGTGGAGAGGAGCTGACACCTCTGTAGACTCTGAACATACCGAAGACACAAACAGACAACAACATCCAATCAGGCGGGACTCAACACATTCAACACATTTGCACATTCTGTAGGTGAACGCTATTTTCTCCTACGAGTTGCTGTTCTAAATGGGTGTTTTGGCCAGAGGTACGTGTAGACTGCCAGGTTAGGTGGGGAGTGACCTGGTGGGGAAATGTGAAAGGCATACATCGTTGAGAGGTGGTAAAGGCTCTGGTGTGGTGGGCGTTACCTTGCTCTGGTGAAGTCTGAGGAGAATCTTCAGGAGGAGGGTTGCTTGCAGAGGGGCAGCCACAGCTGTCACCTGCAGAGGGAGATGTTAACTTTATGGTGAACAAGTACTCATGCTAAAGTATATTATTTGCATTTCACCAAATTAAGTGATGCTAGTTACCTATAATTGTATCACTTATCACTACAGTCACAGTGGCAAGTGTGGTCTGATTAACCCTGTTCATCTCAACAGTAATGACAGAATCTTTCCTAACCAACATGTTAGTGCAACAACCCATGAGGAGCAGTGCCGTGCCGACACAGGAGCAACTAACGTACTTCCAGATATGGAGGTACAGGAGATAGGGTCGCTGGTGGAGCGTACGATTCGAGCCAGCTTGAGATACCGCCTGCCAGACCGGAGCATGCGGGGTCGCTCTGCGGGCGCAGAGGTAGAAGGGGGCTGCGAGGCCGGGGAGGAGGAAGAGGAGGATGGGGACCACACACTGAAGCACAGCCGGGAGCCACGGGGCCGGGCAGGGGGGGACGGGGAGGGGCAGGTAGGGAGGCTCTGGGCTGCTGAGGCTGCCTCTACGGAGGCTGTGGATGCAGAGGTGGAGGCAGAGGGCAGGGAGGGAGGAGTTGGAGGAACATGAAGAATCAGCTGCTTCCTACTGGCTCGTTCTCTGAGGTGTGTGTGTAGCGTTGCTCCTCCCTTGGCCTCCTCGTGCTCCAGTGTGTTGATGTTCTCTATGGACCAGTTTGGAGAGCGGGGAATGGAGTCCTGGTTGTGGGAGGAATCGCTGTAGCCAGTGTCGTTGAGCCGGGCCAGGCCATGGTGGCGGTGGGAGAAGCGGGCACTGAGCTCTAGACTGATACAGCTGCCATCAGTCGGGGCGGTGTGCAGCGTGCCGTAGGGAGAGGAGTCAGAGCCCTGCACCTCCAGGGAACAGAGATCCTCTGAAGAGCAACTGTGGTCTGGAATTTCTGCCACCTCCTCTGATACCATTAGAGAGGCACTGTCCACAGAGGCTAGGACAGGACACAGGAGAGCACAAGCATCAGCTGCACAGACCAAACTCCAGTACAGGCATAGATATCAAACATGGCTCAACCCTATGGATGAGATACACCAGCCTGTTCACACACACAGTCAATGTGGTGTGAGGGATGGCTGTAGTGATAGTGATTAAGCCTTCCTTACCCTGAGTACTGAGACCAGCTGTGGTGTTTCTCTCACAGAGGCTGGACTCAGTGGCCTGCTGATCAATGCTGGTAGTGACCTGCAGAGAGGAGCAAATGGACACACACACACACATAAATTATTAGTTCTTACAGTTAACAAAGGAGACACATTTCCAAAGGGATAGTGAGTGAGGGAACCAAATAATTCTGCCATTAGTGAAACCCATATTAAAGATGAGGAACAGGTGGGAGAGGCGGAGAATCCTTTTGGAGAACATCTGTCAGAGGCCTCTGCTTCTTCCCGACACATCTGGCAACCATGTGCTCAGTACCACACTCTGGCCAGTAGAGGGCTCTCTAAGCACACATCATCCACTCTACATCAGGAATTCCATTGGGATTTTAGAGGTGGTGAACTGTCACTATAATGTGGTTTTCTTAGATAATTGTATGCTTATTATGTTATGTGTTATGTGTGCTTGCTTTCTCATCCCATCATGATGAGTATTTCTAAATCATAGCAGTGAATATGAAAAAGGATAACCAGGGTCTTAGAAGCATGTAATGCTGTGTAGTGTCTGTAGTACCATTTAATATACAGTATGTTCCAATACAAAGCCTCAGTCTTACCGTTCATAAGCTGCAGTCACCTGTACAAACTGATCATTTCGGGTCCATGCCTCTATTCTAGTCAACCTGCTAGGTGAGCGATGAGAGTGGGATCTAGATCCCTCCGATTGCAGCTGCTCCCCTATGAGGCATACATCTAACAGCAACCAGTGCCCTCGGGTGCTCTCCCTGCATCAACACTTCAAAGGTATGTACTTCAGGTGAGAAAACGCTATATTGATTTGACCTCATTCACAGATTCTTTGTTAGAAGATCATTTTCAGAAAATCTGTGCGAAAAGCTCTAAAAGATGGGGGGGAAGCCTTTTGGTATTACATTTTAGAGCAAATAATATATGTTTAATTTTTTTGTTAAGCTTGCATTCAATTGCCACTCCCTGTTGCACACAACAAGCGTCCATTCCCCCTGTCACAAGGGGATGTATGGCTGATTTAAGATGAAATCGTCAACCCTGTTACAGTCAACCCTGTTACTTTATTTGGCACTTAATAGGCAATAACTATAGTCTTTTAAAAAATGCAACCTCAAGAGATGGGAAAAATTGAACATGTGCTCTTTATGACAATATTAAAATGAGATGAAATCAAATGTTTGTTTTTTTACCAAGTTACACTTCTCGAATGCACCGAATTGGTGGAACGACCCAGCTGCATTAAAACAGGAAACCAACTATATTCCTTGAAGAAGTGACAACTCCCATTTTCTCCAGGTGGACAACAATAGTACCTCCATGAGTTCATAGGAAAAACAGGATGTTACATTAAACTCATCAAACTGAAATCTATACCTGCTCTGATGTTCTAGCAGAAAAGATGTGCCTTCTGTATCTCATCTAAAATATACTTTTTCCATCACACCTATAGTGCATTCGGAAATTATTCAGACCCCTTTACTTTTTCCACATTTTGTTAGGTTACAGCCTTATTCTAAAATGGACTAAATACATTGTTTTCCTCATCAATCTACACACAATACCCCATAATGACAAAGTGACAACAGGTTTTTAGAAATTTTACAAAAGATTTAAAAATAAAAAAACAA
>JAGTTL010000518.1:2500-39419 GCA_036851935.1 Coregonus suidteri | reverse complement strand
ATAGGTTCATATTTCTGTTTCTTTTCTATTACCCTGTGTGAAATGCACTGTAGTGGCGGAGTGTGTCCGCTGGGTGGGGTTGTGGCGCCCTCCGCAGGACTGTGAAGGTGTGACGCCTGGAATCGTGTGTGTGTGTGTGCATGTGTGAGAGGGAGAGAGACAAGGGGAAAGGTTTTTACATGCAGTTATACACTACTAGCCCCATGTTTTGATTGGGCGATGCACCTTACAAAGCGAAGCACTCTGTTGTTATTGGTGTGTTTAGAGAGTGGCTGTCCGTCTGATTGGCTGCGGTGCGATGTGATATCATCATGGGTGGGAGGAGCAAGCCGTGTTGGGACAGACTGGGCTTTTTGAGGAGCACAACGTTTCAGAAAAAATAGAAATGTATCATGTAGAGTAGACAGGTTTCTCTATCATGTTGAAAAGAGGACCATGACAGATCTATACATTGTGTTTCTATCTGTGACGATCTTAAATGTTGCATCTCTCTCGCGTCTTTTTATCTGCACTGGCCCAGAGAGGCTGTATTTGATTAGTTAAATAATATTGTGGCTTTTTCTTTTCATATTTTTTTCTTTATTGTTGTTGCTGTGTATATATTTTAAAGTGTATTTATAATCTGTCTGAGATTTGTTCTGTTGATCAGTATTTTCCATTGGCCGGGTGATAATTATTACTTTCCACCCTCATTGTGTAGCATTGGCAGAGGCTTGGGGTCCAATGGGGAGTATGTGTGTGTCCCAAATGGCACCCTATTCCCTATATAGTGCCCTACTTTCTATGGACCCTAGTCAAAAGTAGTGCGCCATGAATGGGTGCCATTTGGTATGTGTTACTTAACCTATGTTTGTTGACAGTGTTTCCATAGTTGGTTAGTGTGTCAAAAAAGGGGACAGTGTCCATGTGCTATGGGGACAAAGGAGTGTCAAAGACCATTCAATATTCTCATCAGACTCATTTGAGCGTTTGCACTATTGCACAAGGTGTCTACTACCATTATGATGATATCAAAAAGAGTTGGTGGTGTCGAGTCCTCGAGCGATAGGCTCGAGTCTAGGGTTGAGCTTCCAGACACTTCCAGACAGAACAGTGTGGTGACCATAGAAATAGAACGAATGGCCGCCAATCCACCCATCACAGAACATTGACTTGAATGGGATTGTCCGTTCTAGTAATTATATTTCTATGGTGGTGACCCCCCCCCCAAAGTCACTCAGTTCAAGACCAATAGCTTACAGAAGAGCCCGAGTCACATCTAGCGTTTCTAGATCTCATCATTTCATTGACTCTTGTTGTTATCATCTCTTCTTCCAAAGAAAACCAGAAGCAAGGCAGCCCCGGCCTCCTGTAGTCAGGCCCCTGGGTCCTGTTCACTAGGTACCAAATGGAAGAAAATGGACTGAAACAGGGAGCGAGTTTTTGCTCTTGTCCAATAAGAAACTGTAAACACGTTTTGTGCGCCTATGAACAGGACCCAGATGTTAAAAAGACAGAGAGAATAGAGTTGTGTGTGTGTGTACAACCCTGTTCCAGAACCACAGTTTTTGTTTTCAGAAGACTGTAAAACCCCATTTTGATTCTTTAGCATGCTTTTGTTGTGTTTATCCCAGGACATGCTAGTTTGTAATAGTGTATCATTGTAAGTGACTGACTGAGGGACACTGGACTGATGATTCCTTCCCAGTGTGACTGTGTGTTAAATCATCGCAACCACATCTGAACATGTAGTATTATTATTATTATTATTATTATTATATTGTTTCTTAACCAACATATTCTTTCCTTCCCTCTTTCTCCTTCTTTGCTCATTGGTTTATTCCTTGATATGTAAATAAAAAAGAACATTTTGTAATGAAATGCCTCAGGGTCTATTGTGGTGCTTTGATGGGAGGGGGTGTGTGTGTGAAGGTTATTCAGTAAACTGAAACTACCGAACGGTTGCTAGTTCTAATCCCCGAGCCGCCAAGGTGAAAAATCTATTGATGTGCCCTTGAGAAAGGCACTTAACCCTAAATGCTCCAGGGTGGCCGTTGATAAGGGCAGACCCTGGCTGTGACCCCACTCTCTGAGGGTCTCAGGGAGAGTGGGATATGCAAAAACACATTTCAAGTTCACACATGCGTATTATTACACACTTGTATATGTGTGAAATAGGACAAATATAAGCACCCGCCAAATTAATATTATTATTGAAATGTAACTAAAACGAAAAATAATCATGAAAAATAATTTAGCAAACAAATAAAATAATTAACAAACCTGTTTTTTGGGGGCAAAAATCTAATCGGGTTTCCATGCTTTTTGGTGTTTGTCAAGCTGCTGAATCTGGCAGGTAAATGTGTCCAGGAGCTGGCGATGTTGTGCATTGGTATCGCCACACTAGATTATGTGAGCGGAGCTGGAGTGGAGCGGAGCGAGGAGCTGAGCTGGAGTGGAGCGGAGCTGGAGTGGAGCGGAGCTGGAGCCTTCTAGCCCGCTGGAGTGGCACCTGGAGTGGAGCGGAGCTGGAGTGGAGCGGAGCTTTTAGTCCAAGCGGAGCTGGAGTGGAGCGGAGCTGGAGCGTGCCCATTTTTTTGACTGGGTGGAGCGTGGGGCGAGATTCCCTACCTTGGCTGGAGCATCAGCCTTCTCGCCCGCTGCAATTTCGCTCCAGTAGTACTCACTTCACACGCTCAGGGCATGCTCGGCCCAGCATGCATTTGTAGTCTACTTGTGTGCTGCTATAGCCCCTTCCTTTAGCTACTGTCATCTACTATGCTAAATATTTTCATAAAGAAACTGATAAAACACTCAAGCAAGAGAGGGAGTGTGGTGATGTAGTGTCCACAACTAAAGAATCATTGTGGAATCTGAAAAGACACGTATCCCAAAAGCATGATGGTGTACTTATTACGTGCACAACGAGGTGGGTAGCAAAGTATTTATAAACTAAAAATAAGATCTCTTAAACTTTTTGTTCTATTATCTGTACAACAGGCCATAATTGATTTTGGCCCAATTGGCCTGGCATATTCCCACGTTCAAGGAGCTTTCAGTTTTGATTGGGTTATTTTGCCTAAAAACCTTTAGGCCTACCTACAGTGGGGAAAAAAAGTATTTAGTCAGCCACCAATTGTGCAAGTTCTCCCACTTAAAAAGATGAGAGAGGCCTGTAATTTTCATCATAGGTACACGTCAACTATGACAGACAAATTGAGAAACAAAAATCCAGAAAATCACATTGTAGGATTTGTTATGAATTTATTTGCAAATTATGGTGGAAAATAAGTATTTGGTCAATAACAAAAGTTTCTCAATACTTTGTTATATACCCTTTGTTGGCAATGACACAGGTCAAACGTTTTCTGGTAAGTCTGGTATTTTGGCCCATTCCTCATGCAGATCTCCTCTAGAGCAGTGATGTTTTGGGGCTGTCACTGGGCAACACGGACTTTCAACTCCCTCCAAATATTTTCTATGGGGTTGAGATCTGGAGACTGGCTAGGCCACTCCAGGACCTTGAAATGCTTCTTACGAAGCCACTCCTTCGTTGCCCGGGCGGTGTGTTTGGGATCATTGTCATGCTGAAAGACCCAGCCACGTTTCATCTTCAATGCCCTTGCTGATGGAAGGAGGTTTTCACTCAAAATCTCACGATACATGGCCCCATTCATTCTTTCCTTTACACGGATCAGTCGTCCTGGTCCCTTTGCAGAAAAACAGCCCCAAAGCATGATGTTTTCACCCCCATGCTTCACAGTAGTTTAAAAAAAATTTTTATTTCACCTTTATTTTACCAGGTAAGCCAGTCGAGAACAAGCCTCATTTACAACTGCGACCTGGCCAAGATAAAGCAAAGCAGTGCGATAAAACAAAGCAGTGCGATAAAACAACACAGAGTTACATATGGGGTAAAAAACATAAGTCAAAAATACAACAGAAAATATATATACAGTGTGTGCAAATGTAGCAAGTTATGGAGGTAAGGCAATAAATAGGCTATAGTGCAAAATAATTACAATAGTATTAACACTGGAATGCTAGATGTGCAAGAGATTATGTGCAAATAGAGATACTGGGGTGCAAAAGAGCAAAATAAATAACAATATAGGGATGAGGTAGTTGGGTGGGCTAATTTCAGATGGGCTCTGTGTACAGGTGCAGTGATCGGTAAAGGTGCTCTGACAACTGATGCTTAAAGTTAGTGAGGGAGATAAGAGTCTCCAGCTTCAGAGATTTTTGCAATTCGTTCCAGTCATTGGCAGCAGAGAACTGGAAGGAATGGCGGCCAAAGGAGGTGTTGGCTTTGGGAATGACCAGTGAGATATACCTGCTGGAGCGCAGACTACGGGTGGGTGCTGCTATGGTGACCAATGAGCTAAGATAAGGCGGGGATTTGCCTAGCAGTGATTTATAGATGGCCTGGAGCCAGTGGGTTTTGACGACAAACATGTAGTAAGGACCAGCCAACAAGAGCGTACAGGTCACAGTGGTGGGTAGCGTATGGGGCTTTGGAGACAAAACGGATGGCACTGTGATAGACTACATCCAATTTGCTGAGTAGAGTGTTGGAGGCTATTTTGTAAATGACATCGCTGAAGTCAAGGATCGGTAGGATAGTCAGTTTTACGAGGGCATGTTTGGCAGCATGAGTGAAGGAGGCTTTGTTGCGAAATAGGAAGCCGATTCTAGATTTAACTTTGGATTGGAGATTCTTTATGTGAGTCTGGAAGGAGAGTTTACAGTCTAACCAGACACCTAGGTATTTGTAGTTGTCCACATACTCTAGGTCAGACCCGTCAATAGTGGTGATTCTAGTCGGGTGGGCGGGTGCCAGCAGCGTTCGATTGAAAAGCATGTATTTAGTTTTACTAGTGTTTAAGAGCAGTTGGAGGCTACTGAAGGAGTGTTGTGTTGGCATTGAAGCTCGTTTGGAGGTTTGTTAACACAGTGTCCAATGAAGGGCCAGATGTATACAAAATGGTGTCGTCTGTGTAGAGGTGGATCTGAGAGGCAAGAGCGACATCATTGATATACACAGAGAAAAGTGTCGGCCCAAGAATTGAACCCTGTGGCACCCCCATAGAGACTGCCATAGGTCCAGACAACAGGCCCTCCGATTTGACACACTGAGCTCTATCTGAGAAGTAGTTGGTGAACCAGGCGAGGCAGTCATTTGAGAAACCAAGGCTATTTAGTCTGCCAATAAGAATGCGGTGGTTGACAGAGTCGAAAGAAAGGTATGGTGTTCTTTGGATGCAACTCAGCATTCTTTGTCCTCCAAACACGACAAGTTGAGTTTTTACCAAAAAGTTATATTTTGGATTCATCTGACCATATGACATTCTCCCAATCCTCTTCTGGATCATCCAAATGCACTCTAGCAAACTTCAGATGGGCCTGGACATGTACTGGCTTAAGCAGGGGGACATGTCTGGCACTGCAGGATTTGAGTCCCTGGCGGCGTAGTGTGTTACTGATGGTAGGCTTTGTTACTTTGGTCCCAGCTTTCTGCAGGTCATTCACTAGGTCCCCCCGTGTGGTTCTGGGATTTTTGCTCACCGTTCTTGTGATCATTTTGACCCCACGGGGTGAGATCTTGCGTGGAGCCCCAGATCGAGGGAGATTATCAGTGGTCTTGTATGTCTTCCATTTCCTAATAATTGCTCCCACAGTTGATTTCTTCAAACTAAACTGCTTACCTATTGCAGATTCAGTCTTCCCAGCCTGGTGCAGGTCTACAATTTTGTTTCTGGTGTCCTTTGACAGCTCTTTGGTCTTGGCCATAGTGGAGTTTGGAGTGTGACTGTTTGAGGTTGTGGACAGGTGTCTTTTATACTGATAACAAGTTCAAACAGGTGCCATTAATACAGGTAATGAGTGGAGGACAGAGGAGCCTCTTAAAGAAGAAATAACAGGTCTGTGAGAGCCAGAAATCTTGCTTGTTTGTAGGTGACCAAATACTTATTTTCCACCATAATTTGCAAATAAATTCATTAAAAATCCTACAATGTGATTTTCTGGATTTTTTTTCTCTCAATTTGTCTGTCATAGTTGACGTGTACCTATGATGAAAATTACAGGCCTCTCTCATCTTTTTAAGTGGGAGAACTTGCACAATTGGTGGCTGACTAAATAATTTTTTCCCCCACTGTATATATATAAAAATAAAAATAAAAAAACAGTGTCTCTGCCCAGCCTGGCAAGAGTGGCCAAAAGGGTGTTTAGCTTCCCCAGTGGCTCTGCAGGCGTGGAGAGGATATTCTCCGCTGCTGGCCTGCTCTCCAGGCACCATTGCATTAGCCTGAAGCCACAGACTGGCCAAACTCATGTTTCTAAAATTGAATTCAAAGGCACTAATAAGTCATTTTAAATTTAATTTGTATTTCATTCTAAGTAAGTCACAGCCTTTATGTGCAATTTATAGACTATATAATGATTTAATACAATGACATGTTGTTTAAATGCTGAGCCCTTTACGTCCCTACCAAGCTATAGTGTCTCACTCGCAAATGCTTCACAATGTATTTCTTTGTAGACTATAACCTATAAATAATATAGACTAAATCATTCACAATGTATTTCTTTGTAGACTATAACCTATAAATAATATAGACTAAATCATTCATTTTCGTGCCTTCTTAGGCTCCCTGTCTGGCTCCTGACCTATTTAGAGTGTTTATATGTTGTTTAATATGACATGTAGCCTATTTGAAATGATGTGTGCTTCTTACATTCTTTTCATTCAAAGCCATATGGTTTGGTTTCAATACTTCAAAACCAATTGGTAGGTCCAGGTATTCACAAAAATAGATGGGTGTTGGTTGAATGGAGCGAATTTGGAGCTGCAGTTTTTTTTCTTCTGTGAGAGCAGAGCGGTTTTTAGCAGAGGGTGGGAAAGGACATGGAGCGCAGAGCGGTGGGCAAGCACCGCTCCATGAGTGAGCAATGAATGGGATTTCCAACCACAACTCCGCTCACAGGCTCTGCACCACACTAACAGAAAACTATAATTTATACAGTCATTTGGGGTATTATCAATAGTAAAATACTGTGAAAGTTTTACTGCAGCATGCTGTCAATTATGGTGCATTGTGGGAACATTTTGTGGGCGGGGAAAATAATGGCTGTATTTCGAATGGTACTGTTATTCCACCCCACAGAATACAGTACTATACCGTATTTTTGGAGTGCTGAAAACGTTTTGACCACTAGTGGTATTGTTGTTTCTGTCTCATTAACATATTTTGAGGCGTGTCTTATAGGAGGCTATGCCCCATCAATGTAAAATGTATAGAGGACAGATTAGAGTGGCAGCAAGTCTTAAACCTTTAATACTTGAGCCTTTTGCCATGTCTTTTTTTAAAATCTGTTTTGCCCTGTAGTCGCTGTCAGTTTGGAAAGACATGCTCCAGAACTTTGGCGACTACTAAGTATTTTTTAAACCTTCCGCTTTGGGCCGGATGTGTCAATGTGTAGTTCATACATGCAGAATTAATCTTACCTCAATTAGCCACGAAATCCCTAGTTTGAAAGCAACTGTTTTTCCTGGAAGCTGTGCTGCGCCATTTCTCCTAAATTTTCCCCCACGTGGGCCAGCCCCCTAGCAATTTGAGTTATAGCCAGTGCTTGACTTGGACTGAAATAGGTGCTGGTACTCATTTTGGGTGCCTGTTTTGTTTATATTTATGTGCAGGAGCTCCACAATACTGTTGAGCTAATAAGAGGTGCAGGAGCTCAAGCAGTAGAACATTTGAGGTGCCGGTACTCCGCTCCGGTGAGCTCCTGCCCAAGTCAAGCACTGGTCCTAGCCAATGAGCTTCAGCCCTTCGCCATTTGAGTGACAGCTAGCAAGATGCGCACACACAGCAGAGCAAGAGAGAGAGAGAGAGCAATGACGTGGTGCATATATCTGCACATACTGTACGTGACGTAGTACGCAATATTCGGGTACCACTTTTGTCTCGTGAATGCTACTTTCAGAACTACTGGCTAAAAAGTATGCAAAAGTACCGGAGAATCTCTATAAGGTCTCTAGAAGTGCAAGTAATATAAACCACCAAATATTTATTGATATGCTGTAATGTGTAAACATTCAGCCAACCTGCTTGCACCAATCCCATGTAATTACAGTAAAATACTGTGAAATACAAACCACATCTCCCCTCAATGAATTTCATTCATTCATCCAGTCAATTATTCACGCATTCATTATTCTACGGTATTGTAATGTGTCATTACACAGTACTTGCTTTGATTCTGTATTTAGATTACAGTAGGTGTACTGCAATATGAAATACAGTAACTTACTTGCCACTTTGCTCCTTGTAAGTTACTGTCAAATTCACGTCAACCCCTTTACAGTGTAGCTATCACTAGCTAACAGGGAAAAATGTAATTCTTCTTACATGTACTACTAAAATGAAAAAGCCTTGGATTGGTGTAAACATGGGTGAAAGAGTTTCCACCATATTTTTTGCACCAGTCTCAGCGCTATGCCTTTTTAAATCCAAGTCACATTGAGATTGACTTTATCATTGAAACCTAACCTAACTTATGACCTGACCCATAATGATTACATTCTCCCCATTACGTTTTCCCCTAACCCACACTGAACGCATGCTATCTCACCCTGCCACACATTTGAAACAAAACCAAAACACAGTCAAAGTCTTCTCATGCTTTCTTGAGCTTAAAAAAGCTTTTGACTATCGCCCTTGGCATGGGGTCTGCTATACACAAATTGATGGAAAGTGGGGGGGTTGGGGGAAAAAACATACGACATTATAAAAATCCAATGTACACACAACAACAATAAGTTTGCGGTTTCCTGTGGTGGCTCACACACAGTTTTTCCACCTCCCAATTTCCACATTTGACTCATTTTAATCTGCCTCACCCTCTAACAATCACATTCTCTCAAATGAATGACGTTTCACCCTCTCACCGTCCCCCTGGGCAACATCAAAGGCATGGCATATTGCTTGGACCTCAACATTTTCACTAGATGCTGCTGGGCTCTTCTACTCACCACTGCAACCCATGCTCCATGTCTCCGAAAAATGAACTACTTGCTTTGTCCCAACATCTCAAGGAGGGCCTACCCACACCTAGATCTTCTGCACAGATTCTGTCAGACCTGGGCCCTGACAGTAAAAATCAATGAAGACAAAAATAATGGTGTTCTAAAAAAGTCCAGTTTCCAGGACCACAAATACAAATTCCATCTAATCAACACTGTGTCCCTAGAGATGCACTCAAAAAAACTATACCTACCTCACCCTCCTAGATCGGTTCCCACAGGTTCTGCATCACACAAAGCTGTGAACGTCTTCTGAGAGATTCCTGGCAAGAAGACCCTTCTGTATCCATACAAAAGACTCAATTTGAGCTCACACCAACAGAGCTCAGGGCACTGGCGGAAATGAAGAAAAAACTAACAGTCCAAAACTACCCCGATTTATGGCATCTTACAGGTCCCCTCCATCCTCCTCTCTACATTTTCTGACAAACACCAATTGAGACTGCTGAAAAAGGCCACTTACTACCACTCACCAAATTGCCAGAGCAGAATTCTGCCTCTAACCCGCTAATTACCAAAATCCCACAGAGCCGTTAAATTCACAAACTTAAAAGAGCTGATTCCCAAACCTTCCATAAAAGCCATCACCTCTCTGAGTGGATGAACTTGGAGAATGCAGTCCCCAAAAGAAGCTTGTCCTGGGGCTCTGTTCACAATCACAAAAACAGGTCCCTCACACAGCCCCCAGGACAACAACCACTCTCTTCCAGATATATCCTGCAAAATGCAGGAAAACAAAAAGACCTTACTTGACACATTGGAAAGAACTCTTCTCAAACCATCTCCGGTGACCTTCTCCCCCTACCTCACCTCGCATCCTTGAACCGCTGGCCTGTCCATTTGGCCATAAGAGCGAGAGTTGCTCACCTTCTCAAGAAACCAACACTCGACCACTGATGTCAAAACTACAACCTTATCCCTTCTTTTATTTATTTCCACAAACTATTGAGCGTGCCGTCTTTAGAAAGGCTTGCATCTCTGTCAGAACACTGGTTGATCCAAAGAAGTCAGGCTATGACTGGTCATTGAACTGAAGACTGCTCTTCTATGTGTCAAGGCTCTCTGCACTGCTAAGCTAACTCTCTCTCCTCTGCTCTTGTATTCTAGACCTGTCATATTGCCTTCAGACTGTTACATCAGATCCACAAAGAATCTCCACCCTCTCCAATTTTGCACTCCCTTATCTACTCCTGGATTTCCACACCTGACCGGTCGCAGCTTCTACCAAGTGACCGTGGCGAGAAGCTGTCTCCGCACCACGTGAAGAACCACTGGTGTCCCCCAGGGCTCAGTTCTAAATCTCCTTTTCTCTTTATATACACCAAGTCACTTGGCTCTGCATATGTTCTCACATGGCCTCACTATCATTGCTAATACATACCCAATTAATCTTCTCCTTATTTTCCCTTTTGTAACCAGGTGCGAAACGCATTTGCATGTCCTGGCAGACATATCAGTATAATACGGATCACCATACTGACATTAATTTCAGCTGCTGAAACTTCTGAGTGTACTGCCCGTTACTTCACTCGCCATTTGGCAATGTGAACACACGTTTCCCATGCCAATAAAGCCCTTAACCCTAAATTGAAATTGAAGTGAGAACCATCAAAATAATGACGTGCTCCTGCATATATGCTCTACACATACTGAGAGTGAAACCCTACGCAATATTCAGGGCACCACTTTTGTCTCGTGAAATGCTACTTTTCAGAAACTACTGGCTAAAAAAGTATGCAACTCGCTGTACCAGAGAATCTCATGTGGTCTCTAGAAGTGCAAGTAATCCAGAAATGCCAAATAGCCCGTTGATATGTTCATGTCTTCCCACATTCTCTGTCATATGCTGTAATGCCCCCCTCCTCCGCACCACTCCACCAATTCCATGTCCAGTTAAAATACTGTGAAATACAAACCACATCTCAAGACTCAATGAATTTGCATTCATTCATCCAGTCAATTATTCACGCATTCATTATTCTACGGTATTGTAATGTGTCATTACACAGTACTTGCTTTGATACTGTATTTAGATTACAGTAGGTGTACTGCTCCCTTCAATATGAAATACAGTAACTTACTTGCCACTTTGCTCCTTGTAAGTTACTGTCAAATTCACGTCAACCCCTTTACAGTGTAGCTATCACTAGCTAACAGGGAAAAATGTCATTCTTCTTACATGTACTACTAAAATTAAAAAGCCTTGGATTGGTGTAAACATGGGTGAGAGAGTTTCCACCATATTATTTGCACCGGTCTCAGCGCTATTCCTTTTTAAGTCCAAAATCACATTGAGATTGACTTACCCTAATTGCTCCCGTAACTCTGATAAGAGAAACTGCTAACCTAACTTATGACCTGACCCATCACCTTATGTATTACTGCTCCACAGTTGCAAGAAGTGACCCCCCCCCAAAAAAAAAATAAATAAACAATACAACACTGACGCATGCTCCAACGCATGCTTTCTGTCCTTAACACTAAAACTGAAACTAAATAATATAACAACAAAATTGAAATATTTCAATACAACTAAAAGTAAATAAAAACTAGCATGTCAGGTCTGAAAACGAACTGAAAGTAACTGAATTTAAAATAAAAAGCTAAATAAATAAAAATGAATATAAAAACACAAAACTATAATAACCTTTGTGTGTGTGTGTGTGTGTGTGTATGCACCTCTGTGTGTCATGACAAGTCCCAATTCTTCCATCTGTATTTCTGTCCTCATAGTGTGTCATTAATGATCACTAATGTGTGTCTGTGTGTCAGTGCAGATCTGGAAGGAGATGACAAAAAAGAACAGTCCTTGGTCTGGGCAGCATTGAAAGGTGCTGGTATATTTGACATTGGCGTTACAAAAACATTTCACACAAATTGATGCTGTAGTGTCATCGATTCAAACAATGAAAACATGGAAAAAAAAAAAAAACAGCATGCTCAACTTAGAACGAGTGACATTCCCAAAAGTCTAATTTTTTTTTAAATGGATTCTTTTAATAACATTTTTATAAGCAATAACATATTAATTTTATAGAAAATAAACATCTCTAGGAAATACTATACACAATTATATTAGTACATCACATCTTACATTTAAACAGCGTCAAATACTTATATACACCATTAAATAATGAGAGCATCATAATCAAGAATCATAAGAAGAAGAGGTATGTGGTGTGATGTTTTGCTCTTGTCTGTACTGTACGCCCTAATACTGTATGTGTCCACTGATATGAAGTACTGAAGTACTGTACACTACACCCTAAAGTAGTACTGAAGTACAGTACACTACACCCTTAAGAGGCTGTCTGTGTGTGTGTGAGAATGCTGCAGTAATGGGAAGAGGCTTTGCTACTGTGAGTGCCACATACAGAGAAAGGAATGAGAGAGACACACACTTGATGTGGAGTCAGAAAACGAAAACTGTCAGAATATGGACATTGTACAACAGTCATGATTCCCCATTTAATGGGGAGGACTGTGATTACCGTTCGGTGTCCATATTAGGACATCCTCAGTCTCTGTACGGTTGTTTCAGCTCTATGGTGCTGAGAACTCAAGCCGTATAGGACTAAGAATTCATTGGAGTCGTATCCTTGTCATTTTTATGGAGACAGCAGCCTTTGGTGATGGAGATGATGGACAGAGATATTGATGAAGAACTGTGGTGAGATTACATGACCCGTGAGATGATCCCGGCCGGGCCCTAAGCCCTTACCTTTAACCTTTATGGTGATGATGTGACGTCTACTGTACATCATGTTGTATATGCACACGGCTGAACTTCGACCGGGTGACCCCCAGAGTTTGGACTTCGCCCCAATATCCAAATTAGCACGCTACACACTTAGAATGAAGCAGTGTATAAGGCATGCATTCTAAGTAGTATGCTAGTGTGAATATTGGAACCTTTATTTTTATAAAAATGTTTAATTGAACACAAAGCGGGACAGATACTAACGCTGACTCAATGGTGTCGTATAGCCGTAATATGCACATCAAAATACATATCGGAAGAAGAAGAAGAGTGTTATATTAAAATACCGTTATTTTTTCTTTCTGTCAATATCAGAATCATATTTAGAATCTGTTAAAGCACGCAATGTACAATTTTTATAACACTTAAGCGCACATTGAGATACATCCAGGGGAGGGGCGGCTTCTTTTGACGCATGACATCTTAAATCGGAACACGCTCGTTCGCTTCCTCGCACAAGCACACACACAGAGTCGATGTCACACACACACACCGCTACCTGGAACTTGGACAGCAAAGCCAGGGGGGGCCTAGTCTGGCCAATCGCAATCCACCAGGTGTCCAAAAATGATAGCGACCGTTCCAGAGGCAGAACAGTGCACTGTGAATTTAAAACAGCTCCCTGTCTCTCCCCCTCTCTCCCCCCACTCTCTCTGGGGGGGTGGTCTCTAAGTAACCATGTCTGCCAGGTGTCTAGACGCCAGACACAGACAGACAGGGCTGTGAAAGAGTCTCTCAAAACACTGCAGTCCGTCTGTCCGTGAAGGAGACTGTCTGTCAGACAGACACTGCAGTCTGTCTGTCTGTCTGTCTGTCTGTCTGTCTCTCTTTCTCTCTGTCTCTCTGTCTGTCTGTCTGGTTATCAGGGGTGGCTGAGATAAAGCAGTGCTGTTGCCGGGGGTTACGGGGGTTGCTCTGAGGGACCTGCTGTCTAGTGTCTGTATTGCTGCCATCGGTGGTGCCTCAGAGGAGTCCCAGCTGTCCCCATTGGCCAATGAGTCTGTCCATCATGACGTTTCATCATGACTCATCATCATCAGGTTTGGGTGGAGGGATGTCCTATCTGTCTCTCTGTCGTACTGCATAGGTGATGCTCACTGGGGCTGGGTGGTGGTCTATTTTACAAAGCCTGGAAGACAAAGACACAATTATGTATGAGGGCGATTGCTGTTCACTTCAAAACAAGTGCACAAAGATGATTGTGCTTTCGAGAGTGTATGGGTGAATCTGTGTGTGTTGTGTTATACTGTCTGCAGGTTCAGTAGGTCTCTCTCTCTCTCTCTCTCTCTCTCTCTCTCTCTCTCTCTCTCTCTCTCTGGACAATATGTACTCATGCCTGCTGAAATACAATGATCTCACCGGCACTCACAGCACTGCAATGTGTGTGTGTGTTATTCTCCATGGCCAGCACAGAATGGGACCTTTAATTGCCATGGTCACTGCACACATGAAAGCTGCAGTGTCTGTGTGCCTGTGTCTCTGCTCTGAGCTAACGTGAAAGCTGCAATGTGTGTGGTTCTGCACTACTGTGCAGACATGAAAGCTGCAGTGTGTGTGTGTGTGAGTGTGCGTGTGCACGCACCTATGTGCTGGTGTGTGTGTGTGGTGCACAGACATGAAAGCTAGCTGCAGTGTGCAAAAGTGGAGGATGGAGGATGCAGCTGGCCAGTGAACCGGCTCCTGTGATAGAACACAGTGGGAACGCCTATTAATTGCACTGGTGTGGTGCTTTCTCTCCCCCCCCAATCCTCTGCAGTCTCTCGCTTTCTATTTCTCTCCCTCCCTCCCTCTTTCTCTATCTGAATCGCTCTCCCTCCCTCTCTCTCCCTTTGTCTCTCAGTAAGTCTTTCTCTTCTGTTGATCTCATTCTCTCTTTCAGTGAACTCTGTGATCTCATTCTCTGGTCTGTCCTACTAATTCTCATTCTCTGGTCTCTGCTTTCTCTCCTCTTTCTATCTCTCTGAGTCTCTCTGTTTCTCTCTCTCTTTCTATCTCTTCTCTCTGTTTTCTCTCCTCTTTCTATCTCTGAGTCTCTCCTTTTTCTCTCCTCTTTCTATCTGAGTCTCTCTGTTTTCTCTCCTCTTTCTATCTCTGATCTCTCTGTTCTCCCTCCTCTTTCTATCTCTGAGTTTCTCTCTGTTTTTCTTTCTCATTCTATCTCTGAGTCTCTCTGTTTTCCCTCCTCTTTCTATCTCTGAGTCTCTCTGTTTTCTCTCCTCTTTCTATCTCTGAGTCTCTCTGTTTTCTCTCCTCTTTCTATCTCTGAGTCTCTCTGTTTTCTCTCCTCTTTCTATCTCTGAGTCTCTCTGTTTTCTCTCCTCTTTCTATCTCTGAGTCTCTCTGTTTTCTCTCCTCTTTCTATCTCTGAGTCTCTCTGGTTTTCTCTCCTCTTTCTATCTCTGAGTCTCTCTGTTTTCTCTCCTCTTCTATCTCTGAGTCTCTGTGATGTAATGGCCCACTGGTCTCCTTTTGTTCCTACACATCCGCAGAGAACACTAACACAACCTCTGTTTGTCTCCTACTGTGTGTGTGTGTTATGTGTTGTGAGTGTGTGTGTGTGTGTTTGTGAACATTCACATGTTCATATGTTTTTGTGTGAGTTTGCGCAATATGTGCCTGCTGTGTGTGTGTGTGCCTGTGTATATGCCTGCCTGTTGTGTGTGTGCGCTTGCCTGTGCCTACTCTGTGTGTGTGTGTGTGTGTGTGTGTGTGTGCCTGTGTGTGCAGCGGTTCTGCACATGCTCTCTGCCCATGTGAGATTGCTCCCTCCCTCCCTCCCTCCCTCCCTCCCTCCCTCCCTCCCTCCCTCCCTCCCCTCCCTCCCCCTCCCTCCCTCCCCCATCCCCTCCTTTTCCTCCCTCCCTCCCTCCTTTCCTCCCTCCCTCCATCCCTCCTTTCCTCCCTCCTTTCCTCCCTCCATCCCTCCTTTCCTCCCTCCCTCCCTCCTGCTGGTGTCTGTGTCTGTTTTGTAGAACAGTGAGAGGAGGAGAGCAGAGGAACAGAGAACAGAGGCAGAGTTCCATGGAGACCTGGGTGGGGGTGGTTGTGCCTGGGACTGTGTCTGTGTATCTCTACTGCTCTCTGATTAGGCTGCTCAGCCCGCTAAATTAGCATCGCACAGACCCACCAGCCTCCCTCTCTCTCTCCCCCTCGCTCCCTCTTTCTCTCTCTCTATCCCTCTCTCTCTGTCTTTCTCTCTCTCTCTCTCTTCTCTCTCTCTCTCTCTCTCTCTCTCTCTCTCTCTCTCTCTCTCTCTCTCTCTCTCTCTCTCTCTCTCTCTCTCTCTCTCTCTGTGCTTCTATATGTGGGAGGTGAAGAGATGAGGGAGGGGGAGGGGGATAGGATACAGGGACAGGAAAGGAGAGAAGAGAGAGAGGGAGAGAGAGGAGAGGAATGAAGGAGAATGCAGAGGGAAGGGGGCAGGGATGGAGAGTGTGAGAGAGGGAGGGAGCGAGGGGAAGGCAGGGGGTGAAGAGAGGAGAGGAGAGTGTGAGAGAGGGAGGGAGCGAGGGGAAGGCAGGGGGTGAAGAGAGGAGAGGAGAGTGTGAGAGAGGGAGCGAGGGGAAGGCAGGGGGTGAAGAGAGGAGAGGAGAGTGTGAGAGAGGGAGGGAGCGAGGGGAAGGCAGGGGGTGAAGAGAGGAGAGTGTGAGAGAGGGAGAGAGAGGAGAGGAATGAAGGAGAATGCAGAGGGAGGGGGCAGGGATGGGAGTGTGAGAGAGGGAGGGGAGTGAGGGGAAGGCAGGGGGTGAAGAGAGGAGAGGAGAGTGTGAGAGAGGGAGGGAGCGAGGGGGAGGCTTTGAAGAGAGGAGAGGAGAGTGTGAGAGAGGGAGGGAGTGAGGGGAAGGCAGGGGTTGGGCGGGATGCTTTTTTGATCAGCAGCCAGATTTTCATCCCTGTCAAAGGAGAGGAGAGAGGGATGGGGAGAAGAGAGGAGGGAGGGATGGAGGAGGGAGGGAGGGAGGGAGGGAGGGGAGAGGAGAGAGAAAGGGAGAGGAGAGAGGTAAGGAGAAAGGAGATGAGAGAGAGGCTGCTGCTTCAATGCACCGCTGCTCCCTGCTGAATGTCAGTACCCCTCTCTCTCCCCTCTCCCTCCAACCCCCCCTTCCCTCCCGCCATCATTGTGACTTTCCTCCAGGGTGCAGTGTGGTGATACGGACACCAGATGGCGCCTCCCATAAAGCAAACTGCGGCCTTGGAAATCCAAACAAAACAGGAAGAGTGGGCTGCTACTGTCATCACACAACCACTTTCAGTCATAACAATGTACAGCGTGGCTGGCTGACTAATGTTTTCAGAGAGGTGCAGTGTGAGAGGTAGCTAGTGGGATAAAGTGTAGGATGATTTGCCCTTTTGTTAAGGTCATTCATAGGACTACCTGTGCAGTCATTTAAAATGAACAAATACAACGGATCGCATCGTAATGTGCATAGGGCTTGAGATATGGGCTTCATCCCAAAAGGCACCCTATTACCTATGTATGCACTACTTTGACCAGAGCCCTATATGGATGTTAATGGGCCACATACATTCCACTACAATAACATTCTTCTTCCTATGCATAGAATGTGTTTGTCATAGATTAGAACATTCGGTGCCGACATGGATAATAGTTTGCCGAACTCTGTCAATCCAGTTTGAGTTGGATTTATATCCTATGTCTGCTTCCCTTTTAGCTTGGTGCTGACCGGTCTTTTAGAGTCTGTGTTTAGTGATGGGAGGGAATCGACAGACTGACCTCCAGCCCTGCAGAACGCTGTGTGAGACCAATCAGTGTTCAGTGTTCAGGTGACGTTAATAGTGGTGTTAGTGTTAGCGGACTGGCCAGTCAATAGTGCTCAGCGCTAGGCAGAGATGCCTGATAGGCTGTTACCACGGGAGACGCAGAGATACACGACCTTGGTTACACAAATCCTCTGTCTCTGTCTGTGTCTGACTCTCTCTCTGTCCATTTATGTGTGTGTGTGTGTCTGTCTGTTTGGGTGTGTGTGTGTGTGTGTGTGTGTGTGTCTCTCTGTCTGTGTTGTGTGTGTGTGAATGTCTCTCTCTCTCTCTCTCTCTCTCTCCCTCCTCTCTGTCACTGGTCACTATATATCATTCTCTGTCTGTCTGTCTGTCTGTCTGTCTGTCTGTCTGTCTGTCTGTCTGTCTGTCTGTCTGTCTGTCTGTCTGTCTGTCTGTCTGTCTGTCTGTCTGTCTGTCTTTCTGTCAAAAACTGAAATTGAATGTATGAATTGTAAAATCACAATATTTTAAATTCCTCACCAGAGGGGATAGAGAGATGGGAGTCTTGGATTATAGGAATGTTTACGGATATCAAGGTATTTCCTTTGCCCTTTTGCATGTGTACAGACGGATTCTGTTAATTTGCTTACCTCGTGTTTCGGACATTTCAGTGAAAAGTTGTCCTCTTGGAACATGCAGCCTGAGAGAGAGAGAACGAGAGAGAAGGAAGGAGAGAGAGATATAGAGAGGGAGAGAGGGTAGTAGGGAAAGAATGATAGGATGAGGCAGGTTGCAGCCATGGTGCACTCTGCAGGATTAAACTGGCCCCTCAGCTCCTCCCAGTGCTGCCTCTGCAGATGTGTGAGGGCTTCTAATCCCCACTGTACCTACTGATGGCGTGAGGTAATACCTACATACAGCATATGCTTATACACAAATGAACACACGCACGCACACACACACACACGCTCCCTCCACCCCTTCATCCATCCCTCCACTTTCATCCATCCATCCCTTCCCCTCTCATCCCTCCTACTCCCTCCTACTCCCCCTCCCACCTCCCTTCTAAACCCCCATCCATCCCACTCCTCCTCTCTCAACCCTCTTTCTCCATCTCCTCCTCCTCTCTCTCTCCTCCACTCTCCTCTCTCTCCCCTCTCTCTCTCTCTCTCTCTCTCTCTCTCTCTCTCTCTCTCTCTCTCTCTCTCCTCTCTCCTCTCTCCTCTCTCTCTCTCTCTCTCTCTCTCTCTCTCTCTCTCTCTCTCTCTCTCTCTCTCTCTCTCTCTCTCTCTCTCTCTCTCCTCTCTCCTCTCTCCTCTCTCTCTCTCTCTCTCTTTCTGAGGGCTCTTACCTATCTCCTTGGCGCAGATGTAGTGGTATTTGTGAGGGCAGCCTTTCCAGCAGCAGCTGATGGACGCACCCACTCTCTGGCACTTGGAGCAGCTCTGGAGATCAGACAGACAGACAGAGAGGGAGACGGACAGAGGGACAGACAGCCAGACAGCCAGACAGAGGGACATAGAGACATACGTACAGAGAGACAGACAGACAGCAGACAGGCAGACAGTCAGTTAATAATAAAGAATACACTTGCTGTTGCCAACAATATGTCAGCCAACATGCAGTCACAATAGTCACTGTGGCCAACACTGTGGCAACATGTCACTGTGGCCAACATGTCACTGTGGCCAAGTCACTGTGGCCAATAGGCAGCCAATATGTCACTGTGGCCAAATATGTCACTGTGTCCAACATGTCACTACACTGTGGCCAACATGTCACTGTGGCCAATATGTCACTGTGGCCAATATGTCACTGTGTCCAATATGTCACTGTGTCCAACATGTCACTGTGGCCAACATGTCACTGTGGCCAACATGTCTCTGTGGCCAACATGTCACTGTGTCCATGTCACTGTGTCCACATGTCACTGTGGCCAAACATGGCCAACATCACTGTGGCCAATATGTCTCTGTGGCCAATGTCTCTGTGGCCAACATGTCACTGTGGCCACATCACTGTGGCCCATGTCTCTGTCCAATATGTCATATGTCACTGTGTCCAACATGTCACTGTGGCCAACATGTCTCTGTGGCCAACATGTCACTGTGGCCAACATGTCTCTGTGGCCAACATGTCACTGTGGCCAACATGTCTCTGTGGCCAACATGTCACTGTGGCCAACATGTCACTGTGGCCAATATGCCACTGTGGCCAACATGCACAGTTCCCTACAAAATAGATTAGCACAAGGCAAATGTTTTTCTTTTTTGTGATCAATTTTTTATTTATTTCATTTCATAGTAATGTAAAACCCCAGGGAGGACAGTCATTCCTTTCTGACTGTGAGAGGCTAGAATTATAGATCGGAATCATGTGGAGTTTACTGTATGTGAAATACAGCACTTCAAATATTGACTCTCCATTGGTAAGATGCAGTATCAGTATCAACTGGAGAGAGAGAGGGGGAAAGAGAGAGAGAGAGAGAGAGAGAAATAAAGAAAGAAAAAGAGAGAAATCAGCATAGAGAAAGAGGAAGGTCTCACCGTTTCTGTGGAAGTGTGAACAGCCTCTGTCAGGCCGTACAGCCTCCCGGCCACCATGATGACCCCATTGGTCCAGATAGCACAGTTCTCATGGGCCCAGTGTTCCTTAGCCTCAGCCTCCCCCTGCAATCTCTGGAGCAGGCCTCCTCCTCCACTGCCCCCCTCCTGACCACTAGCTGTGGCCTCCGCAGCCCTCCTCTCCTCCTGGAGCTGCTGCATCCTCCTGAACCTATCCCGTAGGGTGGGCCGGTGCGTGCTTCCGCCCTCCGCAGGTGCCCTCTCTGCCCTCCTGGGGCGCCAGTGGTGGGGGTGGGGCTGATGATGGTGACCCCCACCACTAGTACTACTACTGCCCTCCTTTGTGACTGTCTCCATATCCCCCTTTTTAATGCCTTCCTTTTCGGAGCTGGGGTCTCCTTCGCTTTTTGGGGTGCTGCTGCTTGGTTCCTCGATGCTACTGTTGGAGCTTGTTGTTTTCTCTTGGCTTTCCCTCGGGGGTTCTATATGTCTTGCTGACAGGATTTTGCGCGGGATGCTATCCTCTGGGTAGTAGGGCCCACACAAATCCCCCAGCTCACGGTAATTTGCCGGCTTTCCACACAGGCAACACGTTAGACACCTGTCAATTAAGTTTTTGTTAACCAAGGGCCCCTGGAGCAAAGCTGAGGAGCTGGGTATCGCCTTGGCAACCGTGACTGGGTTTTTAATTTTGTCCGGGCTCTTTTTCCGGGGCTTCTGAAACACCATCTTCAGCTCTTCATTGCGCCTGTTTACGATGGTACAGAGAGAGGCGAAGTCTCTGGAGCTGTCGATACGCACATATGGACAGAAGGAATGTTTGATTCCGCTTTTGGGGGTTTTGCTCAGTACCTGTTTGAGAGAGGGCTCCGGCTGCTTTTCCTCCGACACCGCAGGACTCTCCTTTTTCGATGTCTTTTTCTTGAGTCTGGCCTCCCTCCCTGCAGCCTTCACCACTGCTTCAATCACTTCAATGGCGTCTTTGATTCCCTTTTTAGGACCAGGTTTTTTGTGCACCTTCAGAGGTTTGCTGCTCTGCTGTTCACCTGGGGCTCTGCCTCTCCCTCTCTTTTTGGACCGGGATGAAGAGGGCTTCCTCCCTCGTTTGGAGGGAGGCGGCTGGATCATTTCTGTGGCGATCACCTGCGGGCTGTCTGTGATCTCACCTGGGCCGGCTGGTAGATCGGGCATTGTTGTTAATGTTGTGTCAGTGGGTGTCTGTGCCTCTCTCTCTGTCTGTTGTTCTCCTGTTGTTGCCCCTACCTTCTCGTCAGCCACAGGCCCCTCTGAGGGAGGCTGTCCTCCTTTCCTCTTCCTCCTCTGTTTCAGGTGCATCTCGTGGTTGTTCTTGATGGCCCTCTGCTTGGCCAGCCGCGGCGTGTTGATGATCAGGCTTCCCGTCTCCATGGCGACCACCGTGGCGTCCGTGCTCTCCACCATGGCCCATTTCCTCCTCTTGGTCCTGGTGGGTTTGTTGGCATCGCTCGCCGCTGCAGCGTCTGGCACCCCCGCTGGGAGTGACTCCGGCTGCACCCCCTCCCCGGTGTTCTGCTGCACCCCTCCCTCCTGTTCTGTGTTCTGGACCCCCGTGGAGTTCCACTCATCCCCTGCTACCTCCTCCCGTGTCACCTCAGGGGCGCTCACCACCGCCACTGGGGCCTCGCTCTCCTCCGAGATGGCCAGCGACACAGGCTTTGACGTCACTTCCTCCACTATTGCCTCTGTGCTCTCGGGCTGTGGTGTTGGCAGGTGTTTCTTCGAACCAGTGCCCATGTTTATTTTCTGAACCATCGCCTCGTATTTCAGACCCCTGCCTTTGCGCGGGGGGAGGTACTTGGTTTTAGTGGGACACTGAGAAGGGACACTGGGCATTTCACTAACCACATCACAGTCAGTCATCGTGGGAGGAGGGTTATCTTTGGTCAGCACAGTGATCAGAGAGGCCTTGAGGTGTCTGCCTCGCTTTAGCCTCCTCTTGGGGCCTTGGACACCCATCTCCTTGGATTTGACTAATGGAGGCTGGTTGGACTGGTTGGCCTGGTTGGACTGGTTGGACTGGTTGGACTGGTTGGACTGGTTGGACTGGTCAGACTGGGGAGTTTCAGGCTGTGGCTGTTGTGGTTGTGGTTTTGGTTTTGGTTTTGGACCTCGCTTTTTCTTCACCGGAGGTTCTAGAGGCAGAGGACTGGGTTTTCTTTTGAGTGGAGGTACAGGTGCAGTTACAGGAGGTACAGCTACAGTCGGTTCTTTAGGTTTCTCAGGTGGAGCGACAGGTATACTGGTGTCTGTTTTACTGGTGTCGGTTACACTGGTGTCTGTTACACTGGTGTCTGTTTTACTGGTGTCGGTTACACTGGTGTCTGTTACACTGGTGTCTGTTACACTGGTGTCTGTTACACTGGTGTCTGTTTTACTGGTGTCGGTTACACTGGTGTCTGTTACACTGGTGTCTGTTACACTGGTGTCTATTTTACTGGTGTCTATTACACTGGTGTCTATTTTACTGGTGTCTGTTACACTGGTGTCTTTTACACTGGTGTCTGTTACACTGGTGTCTATTTTACTGATGTCTGTTACACTGGTGTCGGTTTTACTGGTGTCTGTTACACTGGTGTCTGTTACACTGGTGTCTGTCTGGTTAGGAAAGACAGGGAGGGCTTGCTCTATGCTCGTACGTTCCTCATTTTCTAACACTGCATTGGGCTTTGTTATACCTGTCAGGGTTTGAGTTAGGATTCCCTCAGATTGCTCCTTCTCTTTCTCCTTTGGAAGCTTATCCTGGGGGGGCTTTCTGGATCTCAGGACCATGTTCTTTCCATCCTTGCCTGGAGCATTCACTTCCTGGTTCCCATCACCTTGCTGACTGTTGATGCTCAAGCTCTTCTGGCCTCTTCCTGGACCCCCTGTGATGGGTTGAATGGGACCTTCCTGTTGTGCCAACTTCAACTTAGAGCCTGTGCCCCTGGGACGACCCCGGGGTGCTCCTTCAGTTGGTTTTGGACCTGGTTTTGGTCCTGGTTTTGGACCTGGTTTAGGCCCTGGTTTCAGACCTGGTTTTGGGCCTGGTTTAGGCCCCGGTTTTAAACCTGGTTTTGGGCCGGGCTTCGAACCGGGCTTCATACCTGGTTTTGGTCCTGGTTTTAGACTCGGCTTTGGACCTGGTTTTGGTCCTGGTTTTAGTCCTGGTTTAGGCCCTGGTTTTAACCCTGACTTCGGGCCCGGTTTTGGGCCTGGTTTCGAACCTGGTTTCCGCCCTGGTTTCCGTCTCTCAGGGGGCTGGGGATCCTTAGGGGTTGTGTCCTGCGTGTTGAACGAGCGAGTGCACATTCTGGAGCGGGAGCCCTCAACCAGCAGTTTGGGTGTCTCGCTCGTCATGATTATGTCCTGGTGAGCGGCCATGTCTATCTGATCGGAGAACAGAGGACTCTTGCTGGAGGGCATGCAGGGTTTCTGGGGGGGTGAAGAGGCACTCTCCCCCTCTCTCTCCACACTCAGCTGTCTCCTGAATTCCACACCTGAGTGCATCAGTCTCCTCCTGCCTCGGCCGTGCTTCCGGCCGAAAGCCTGCGGGTGTGCAGATGGGGCCACGGGTTCCGGGTTGGCTGAGGGGGTCACAGCGCTTGGGCAGCTGATGCCCGGCTCCATGTCCTCATCACCTTTCTTTGGCGAGGGTGGGGTGTTGGCCCAGGAGGGAGCTGAGTGCAGTATCGACTTCCCTGGCAGCTGAGGGGAGTCAGGCTCCAGCACGTTGGAATCGCTGCGATCGATATGGTCCCTGGTGTGAGCCGGAGCTGGAGGTGTTGCTATCTCACTGAGAGCTGAGAAAACCATCATGGCCGAGTGAGACTGGGGTGGAGTGTCACAAATGGCTGACCCCATTTCTGGGGATTCTGCTGCTGCTGCTGTTGGGTCTGGTTGTGCTGCTTGGGTTTCTGTCTCTGCAGGCTCTGTGTTACGGTAAGGCTGAGGCTCAGCCAGGCTCTGGCCTTCTGTTCTGCTGCACAGCTCTACAGAATGCTCCTTCTGTGGGCTCGTACTATTGTTGAGGACCTCCTCAGTCGATGGCAGGCTCTCACTCTCTTCTCCCTCTCTCTCCTCAGCAGACAGAGGAGGAGATATAGAGTCCTGCTGCCTCTCCTCCTCTCCCTCCTCATCCTCCTCCTCCTCTTCTTCTTCTCTGCTCTCTCTCTTCTCTGAGGCGGAGAGCCTCTCGTCCAAAGCCTCGCCCCGGGGGGTAGGGGATATGTTCTCCGAGCTGTCTTCCTTCTCTGTTAAATATTGATCTTGGTCAAGGTCACCCCTGGAAATAAAGGGTGATGTCTTCACTGAGCTCTCAGAGTCGGTGGGAGATTCGGATTTGAAGGCCTCCGATTTCATCTCCTGGCCCAGGTCTCCCTTGTGGCTGGAGTCTGAGAGGCTTGGGGACTTATCCGCCGAGTCCCCTTTGCCTCGGTCATATTTGTTTTGTATCTCATGGTACATGTTCTCGTCGCAGCAGTAGCTCTTTCCCTTGGTCACTGCTTTGTTGATCTTGCTATACAGAGCTGGGCCTTTCTCGTCCTCCGGCCATTTCTCCTGCTTCTCGGAGGTGTCTGTGACATCATCGCTGCCTCTGCAGTCACGCTCGCTGTCGGGAGTCTTTTTCATGCCATCTTCCTCGTAGTCTGCCATTTTCTCCGTCCAGGCCAACTCCTCAAAGTTCTCCTTCAGTGGCACGCCGAGACGTTGGATATCTGGAGGGGACTGGCTCTCCTGCTTCATGGGGCTGGGGACCGTCACACTCAGGGGGGACCTCTCATCCCCCACGCTCTTCATGGGGGTTTGTGGGGGGTCGTGACCACCCTGTGACCTGGGGTCAGGGGTCAGGTTGTCCCTGGAAGCCACGCTCTGCAGGCCGGACACAGAGTCACCAGACCGGGTGGACATGTCGTCCGGAGAGGTCATGGAGCAGGATGAGGCCGTGTCCAGGCCCAGGTGTGTGTTGTTGGGGGCCTGAGCTGGGCTCCTGCCCTGGCCGCAGTAGTAGTACCCCCTCTCCAGCTGCTCGTCAGAACTACTGGAGTATCCCCCCTCCTGCATCTCCATGGGGACGAGCTGGTGCTGGTTGGTGCTGTAGGGGTCCTGCACGGGGCCCCCACCGTGCTGACCCTCGGGGCCTCCTGGCACTCCCTTGTACTCCTCTTCCTTCTTGGAGGAGCCGCCTCCACTGCTCCCAGTGCTATTGCTGCTGTTGCGCTTGCCCCCCTTTTTGTTGGCGACCATGGCCTCGGATAGCAACAGCTGCTGCACGTTGTTGGAGATGTTCTCCACCTGAGAGGTGAGGGCATTCAGGCTCCACAGGCTGGGGTTGGCAAGCAGCTTCTCAGAGAAGCGCTCCTTCATGGAGACCCCCTGCGTGTAGCTGTGCTGCGGGGTTGGGTGGGCCACGTTGGGGGACGGGGACGGGTGGGAGCGCGGCGGCATCAGCAAGCCCTGGTCCTGCAGACCCACTGAGGAAGAGGAGGAAGAAGAAGCCGCCCCTGGGGTCATTGGTGGCTGGCTGTACTGGAAGCTCTCTGGATTGGTCATCAGAGGGGAAGGGGTGGAGCTGTAGGAGGGTGAGCGTCCCACGGAGCGTGCAGGGGAGTGGCTGGAGGCGGGACTACATGTCTGGTAGTACTGCTCAGGGGATCTGACGGACAGCTCGGACAGACAGTAGTTCTGCTGGGACTGGCTGAAATGTTGGTATTTAAGGTGGGCCTCCTGGGAAGTGGGCATACCTTGTAGTGGGGGCTGGGACTCGTAGCCACCCCTGGAGGGAGTCTGTTGGTAGCTGTAACTGTTCTGGGGTGGCGGTCGGTATCCCCCCTGCTTCAGACTGCTGTGGCTGCCCATCTGCCTAGCGTACTGGGAGCTGGGTGGCATACTATATCCCTTGTAGCAGTGGGGCATGGGGCTGCACTTCTCCATGTAGGAGGAGGAGGAGGGCGAGGGGGAGGGGGGGTGCTGGGGGTAGTGGAGGTGGCTCTGGGGGTACATCAATGGGGACTGGCCTGGGTTTGGGGGATGGGGTTGGTGGTGTGGGCTGGTGTAGACTGGAGCAGAGGCCTGGTGGGGCTGGTGACACTGGCTCTGGGAGTGAGCCAGCATGTTCTGGTCCAGATACTGGGATGACCCAGGGGGACCCGGCTCCATCCTGCCTACCATCTCCTGCTCGTACTGAGCTAGCTGAGCTGGGTCGTCCCACTTAGACTGCTGGAGGTGGCCCTCGCTCATATACTGGGCCGGGTATCCCCCCGGGCCCATGTGATTGCTGTAGCCGCCCGCCTGCATATGCTGGGGAGGGGGAGGAGGCACTTGGCTCCCCCCACTGTAAGCCTTCTTATCATGAGGCGTCGAACCTCCTCCACCACCCACACCACCTCCATTGCCTTGGGGGTATCCAGGGTATACCTGCTGGCTGTAACAGTCCTTAGGTCCAGGAATGGGTCCACTTCCAGATCCAGGTCCGGGCCCTGGTCCCGCTGGGGGCATCCCTGTAGCGGTGGCCAAGGCGTGTGCCTCGTAGACCTGTCTGGTCTGTCCATGGTGGGGGTGCTGTCGGTAGCTCTCCAGGCGTGATAATTCATGGTGCTCCTGCTGGTAGCAGGGCTGGTTGCCGTGGAAACCGCTCCTCTCTCTGCTGAACGACTGCATGGCTCCAGCTATAGGAGGGGCGGGGGGAGGGAGGGGGTCGGGGGTGGGGGGGGTTCTGATAGAGAGAGAGCGGGGGGGAGAGAGATGAGAGAAGGAGTAGAGAGTGAGATGGGGAAAGAGGGGGAGGGAGAGAAAAACAAAACAGAGAGAAGGAGGGGGTGTTAGTATCACAGAGCCAAGACGTTACATCTCTACCTTCACATCTCTAACCCTGACATCCTTCATCTCACCAGGAAAGATCAGAGACACAACAACAAAGTCTTGCCTTTCTGAGATCAATTTACTAAAATAAATGCTTGATTTGAATTCACAATTAATGTTACTGTACACACCTGTACACAGCTGCACTGTAAATACATTAAAATGATACATTTTCGCTTGACAGATTCTAAGCAAAGGACATATCCTCTGGGCAAGATAAGATGGACTCTGGACTCTGGACAGGGAACAGTGAACAAGCTAGAGTACAGCGGCCATTTCAAACATCTCAAGATGGAGGGAGCTAGCCCGTTGTTGCCGGAGCTGGGATTGTCAGGTCATGCAGGCAGTGTGAGTTAGACAGCCATGTCTGTTACTGTGAGCCCCCGTCCAAACCAAGCCCGCCACGCAAGGACACGACCTCTGGAGAGGAAACCAGTATAGACGGGGCAACCACACAATGGGTGTGATGAATAGGTGAGGTGTTAAGAGATAACGGTCGATTGAGATGTTCTGTGAACGAATTCTGTCAATGTCATTCCGCATGAAAAATCTAATCGGAATGTTCCCTATCGTGAGGCTATTGTTACTCAATATTTACTTGCATTATGCAAGCACATGTTTCAGTATCACATGACTGCCATTAGTCCTCTCTCTCTCTCTCTCTCTCTCTCTCTCTCTCTCTCTCTCTCTCTCTCTCTCTCTCTCTCTCTCTCTCTCTCTCTCTCTCTCTCTCTCTCTCTCTCTCTGTCTCTCTCTCTCTCTCTCAATGAAATTCAAAGGGGCTTTATTGGCATGGGAAACGTGTTTACATTGCCAAAGCAAGAGAAATAAATAATAAACAAAAGTGAGAAATCACAAAACAACATAAACAAAAAACGATTAGAATTTAACTGTAACTATTGCGCTTGAAAATGTTTCAAAAAGATAAAGACATTTCAAGTGTTATATCATCAGCTATGAACAGTGTTTTAGCAATGTGCAAATAGTTGTAGTATGAATAGTAGGGGAAGACAAATAAACAGATAAATATACGTTGTATTTACAACATTGTTTGTGCTCCGCTGGTTGCCCTTTTCTCATGGCAACGGGCCACAAATCTTGCTGCTGTGATTGCACACTGCGGTATTTCGCCTAACAGATATGGGAGTTCATCAATGTTTGATTTGTTTATCAAATTCTTTGTGGGTCTGTGTAATCTGTGGGAAATATGTATCTCTAATGTTGTCATACATTTGGCAGGAGATTAGGAAGTGCAGCTCAGTTTCCACCTCATTTTGTGGTCGGTGGGCACACAGCCTGTCTCTCTCTCAGAGAATGGGCTATACTACATGAATAGACAACGCAGGATGAGAGCAGCATACAATGCTCCTCCATTACAGTAGCACATCTCTAGCAGCTCAACCTAGACCTCATTCTCTCCTCTCTTCTCTCTGTCCCTCCTCCTCCTCTTCTCCTCTCTTTCCCTCCTCCTCTTATCCTCTCTTCTCTCTTTCCCTCCTCCTCTTCTCCTCTCTTCTCTCTGTCCCTCCTCCTCTTCTCCTCTTCTCCTCTCTTCTCTCTGTCCCTCTTCCTCCTCTTCTCCTCTCTTCTCTCTGTCCATCCTCCTGTTCTCCTCTCTTCTCTCTGTCCCTCCTCCTCTTCTCCTCTCTTTCCCTCCTCCTCTTATCCTCTCTTCTCTCTTTCCCTCCTCCTCTTCTCCTCTCTTCTCTCTGTCCCTCCTCCTCTTCTCCTCTTCTCCTCTCTTCTCTCTTTCCCTCCTCCTCTTCTCCTCTCTTCTCTCTTTCCCTCCTCCTCTTCTCCTCTCTTCTCTCTGTCCCTCCTCCTCTTCTCCTCTTATCCTCTCTTCTCTCTTTCCCTCCTCCTCTTCTCCTCTCTTCTCTCTTTCCCTCCTCCTCTTCTCCTCTCTTCTCTCTTTCCCTCCTCCTCCCCCTCTCCTCTCTTCTCTCTGTCCCTCCTCCTCTTCTCCTCTCTTCTCTCTTTCCCTCCTCCTCCTCCTCTTCTCCTCTCTTCTCTCTTTCCCTCCTCCTCCTCTTCTCCTCTCTTCTCTCTGTCCCTCCTCCTCTTCTCCTCTCTTCTCTCTTTCCCTCCTCCTCTTCTCCTCTCTTCTCTCTTTCCCTCCTCCTCCCCCTCTCCTCTCTTCTCTCTTTCCCTCCTCCTCCTCCTCCTCCTCTCCTCTCTTCTCTAAGAGGAGGGGTGTGTTCTACACAGAGGAGGGAGGGGGTGAGGAGGGGGAAGGAGCTCTATAAAGGGAACAGAGTCACCTGGAGACAGTGCAGTGTGTCGGGCTGTTCCAGCTCTGCACCCCGCGCTCAGCTCCCCGCCCTAGGGACAGTGACGTGTCCCACCAGACAGACAACAGCATTATTCATCTCTGCACCGCAACTGTCTGTGTAGTGTGTGTGTGTGTGTGTGTGTTTATGTGTGTGTGTGAACGTTCATGCATGTGTGTGTGTTTGTGAGTGCGTGTGAGTGCAGCTCTGAGCACAGCTTATCAAACGGAGGCACAAACAGCTTCCCGGGAGACTCCACACATGGTCTCCCCCATCCCCTGCAACTAGCTGTGTGTGTGTGTGAAGAAAAGGAGGTCTACTCAGGCGCTCACAATTTAGGGGTGTAAGATCTGTCACTGTAGCACAATGTAACACAATGACACACAGGCAGTGTCCTTTGTGTGTGTTTTGAAGCTGCATTGGGATAACAGCGTTGTCAGTCTCCATCACCATGGACTAGACCGTGGTAATAACTGGCCTGATCGCGTGGCAGCTAGGCGCTATACTCTTGATGATGGTTTTGTGGGATTTTGTGGCGTTCAATTCACCCCCTCTCTGTCTCTGGTTCACTGTTCTCTGTCTCTCTCTTGCTCTCTTTCTCCTCCCTCTCTCTCTCTCTCTCTCTCTCTCTCGCTCGCTCTTTACTTCTCTTTTCCTGAATCCTTAAATTCAAAACACTTGCTCTGCAGGAACATATTTCCATGCCATGCTCTCTCTGGCAACACACACATGGTTAGTACAGGCAGCAGGGGAGGATATGCAAAGCTGCTGAAAGCCTCAGTGTCTGGTGTCATTGGTTACGCTCAGGATCTGGAACAGGAAGATGCCACAGCAGAGCAGCAGCAGACGACTGGCTGCTTTTTCTCTTCCTCTTCTCTCTCTCTCTCTCTCTCTCTCTCTCTCTCTCTCTCTCTCTCTCTCTCTCTCTCTCTCTCTCTCTCTCTCGTCGTTCTTTCTCTCTCTCTCTCTCGTTCTCTCTCTCTCTCTCTGTCTCTGTCTCTCTCTCTCTCTCTCTCGCTCGTTCTCTCTCTCTCTATGTCTCTCTCTCTCTCTCTCTCTCTCTCTCTCTCTCTCTCTCTCTCTCTCTCTGTCTTTCTCACTGTCTCGCTCTCTCTCTCTCTCTCAATTCAATTCAATTCAATTTAAGGGCTTTATTGGCATGGGAAACGTATGTTAACATTGCCAAAGCAAGTGAAGTAGATAGTAAACAAAAGTGAAATAAACAATAAATATTAACAGTAAACATTACACTCAGAAGTTCCAAAAGAATAAAGACATTTCAAATGTCATATTATGTACATATACAGTGTTGTAACAATGTGCAAATAGTTAAAGTACAAATGGGAAAATAAATGAACATAAATATGGGTTGTATTTACAATGGTGTTTGTTCTTCACTGGTTGCCCTTTTCTTGTGGCAACAGGTCACAAATCTTGCAGCTGTGATGGCACACTGTGGTTTTTCACCCTAGTAGATAAGGGAGTTTATCAAAATTGGATTTGTTTTCGAATTCTTTGTGGATCGCTGTAATCTGAGGGAAATATGTGTCTCTAATATGGTCATACATTTGGCAGGAGGTTAGGAAGTGCAGCTCAGTTTCCACCTCATTTTGTGGGCAGTGTGCACATAGCCTGTCTTCTCTTGAGAGCCAGGTCTGCCTACGGTGGCCTTTCTCAATAGCAAGTCTATGCTCACTGAGTCTGTACATAGTCAAAAGCTTTCCTTAAGTTTGGGTCAGTCACAGTGGTCAAGTATTCTGCCACTGTGTACTCTCTGTTTAGGGCCAAATAGCATACTAGTTTGCTCTGTTTTTTTGTTTGTTCTTTCCAATGTGTCAAGTAATTCTCTTTTTGTTTTCTCATGATTTGGTTGGGTCTAGTTGTGTTGTTGTTGTTGTTGTCCTGGGGCTGTGTGGGGTCTGTTTGTGTTTTGTGAACAGAGCCCCAGGACAAGCTTACTTAGGGGACTCTTCTCCAAGTTCATCTCTCTGTAGGTGATGGCTTTGTTATGGAAGGTTTGGGAATCGCTTCCTTTTAAGTGGTTATAGAATTTAACGGCTCTTTTCTGGATTTTGATAATTAGCGGGTATTGGCCTAATTCTGCTCTGCATGCATTATTTGGTGTTTTACGTTGTACACGGAGGATGTTTTTGCAGAATTCTGCATGCAGAGTCTCAATTTGGTGTTTGTCCCATTTTGTGAATTCTTGGTTGGTGAGCGGACCCCAGACCTCAGAACCATAAAGGGCAATGGGTTCTATAACTGATTCAAGTATTTTTAGCCAGATCCTCTCTCTCTCTCTCTCTCTCTCTCTGTCTGTCTGTCTGTCTGTCTGTCTGTCTGTCTGTCTGTCTGTCTGTCTGTCTGTCTCTGTCTGTCTGTCTGTCTGTCTGTCTGTCTGTCTCCTCTCTCTCTCTCTCTCTCCCCCCCCCCTCTCTCTCTCTCTCTCTCTCTCTCTCTCTCAATTCAATTCAATTCAATTCAATTTGCTTTATTGGCATGACGTAACAATGTACATATTGCCAAAGCTTACTTTGGATATTTACACTATTAACATAATTAAAATACTAATATACAATACTGTCAACGGGACAACAGTAACAACAATAACCAAGGGTCAAAATAACCATTGAACAATAACAATATATGTGCAGGTTGGTTGGTCTGTCAGACACTGTCCCTCATCTTATGGCACGCAGCAATGTAGTGCGCTGCCAACCCACAGCTCTCTGTGTCCTTCCCCAACAGGACGGGTAACCTATCCTCATCAGAGAGGTCTTTGAAACCTTGAAATAACGGTTTCAAATTTGGGGAAATGACACTGTTTTCTATTTTTTACATTTTGTCAGGAAATGCAGCTCTGTCTCAGGTTCTGCTCTCTCTCTCTCTCTCTCTCTCTCTCTCTCTCTCTCTCTCTCTCTCTCTCTCTCTGTCTGTCTGTCTGTCTGTCTGTCTGTCTGTCTGTCTGTCTGTCTGCCTGCCTGTCTGTCTGTCTGTCTGTCTGTCTGTCTGTCTGTCTGTCTGTCTGTCTGTCTGTCTGTCTGTCTGTCTGTCTGTCTCTCTCTGTCTCTCTCTCTCTCTCTGTCTCTCTCTCTCTCTCTCTCTCTCTCTCTCTCTCTCTCTCTCTCTCTCTCTCTCTCTCTCTCTCTCTCTCTCTCTCTCTCTCTCTCTCTCTCTCTCTCTCTCTCTCTCTCTCGCTCTGTCTGTGTCTCTCTCAATTCAATTCAATTCAATTCAAAGGGCTTTATTGGCATGATAAACATATGTTTACATTGCCAAAGCAAGTGAAATAGGTAATAAACAAAAGTGAAATAAACAATACAAAATAAACAGTAAACATTAGACTCAAAAGTTCCAAAGGAATAGAGACATTTCAAATGTCATTTTATGTCTATATACAGTGTTGTAGCGAAATGGAAATAGTTAAAGTACAAAAGGGAAAATAAATAAACATAAATATGGGTTGTATTTACAATGGTGTTTGTTCTTCACTGGTTGCGCTTTTCTTGTGTGTCTCTCTCTGTCTCCTGGTTGAGAATACCTGCTGAATCTTCTGCTCACTCACTCACTCACTCACTCACTCACTCACTCACTCACTCACTCACTCACTCACTCACTCACTCACTCACTCACTCACTCACTCACTCACTCACTCACTCACTCACTCACTCACTCACTCACTCACTCACTCACTCACTCACTCTCACTCACTCATTCACTCATCACTCATTCACTCATTCACTCATTCACTCATTCACTCCCTCCCTCCCTCACTCACTCACTAACACAATGCTATCTGTACTGAGGGACTCTCTTTTTCTTTATCTCTCTCTCTCTCCCTCAGCTCTTGGCCTGTCCTGGAGGAGGATGAGAAGGAGGGGGAGGGAGGCTAGAGGAGGAGAGGAGACTTGGGTCTGGAGAGGAAATGATTAGTCTAGTGTAGAGGAGGAGGATGAGGGGAGGAGATGATGATGGAGGAGAGGAGAATGAAGCTGGCAGGAGGACAGGCTTGGGGAAAGCAGGAGTGGAGAATGAGCTTCAGGGGGAGGAGGAGAGGAGGAGGGAGTAGAGGAGGAGAGGAGGAGGAGGAGAGGAGGAGGAGGAGGAGAGGAGGAGAGGCTATAAGAGAAAGGAGGATACAAAGTATGGGGGGAGGAGATGAGAGGAAGATGCTCATACTGGAGGGAGGAAAGGAGACTGATGAGAGGGAGATGCTTATACTGGAGGGAGGAAAGGAGACTGATGAGAGGGAGATGCTTATACTGGAGGGAGGAAAGGAGACTGATGAGAGGAAGATGCTCATATTGGAGGGAGGAAATGAGACTGATGAGAGGGAGATGCTCATACTGGAGGGAGGAAATGAGACTGATGAGAGGAAGATGCTCATACTGGAGGGAGGAAAGGAGACTGATGAGAGGGAGATGCTCATACTGGAGGGAGGAAAGGAGTCTGATGAGAGGGAGATGCTCATACTGGAGGGAGGAAAGGAGACTGATGAGAGGGAGATGCTTATACTGGAGGGAGGAAATGAGACTGATGAGAGGAAGATGCTCATACTGGAGGGAGGAAAGGAGACTGATGAGAGGGAGATGAGTGTGGACTTGGAGAGGGGGACAAGGAGGAGATGGAGGTGTAGGTGATTTACGTGTGGGGGCATAAGAGCTCCTGGGAAATATGAGGCGCACTCACCTCTTTTCACAAGCCACACAGGGTACACAATGACTGCGTCTCAAATGGCACCCTATACCCTACATAGTGCCCTACTTTTGACCAGAGCCCTATGGGGGCACTGTATAGGGAATAGTGTGCCATTTGGGATGCAGCCAAGGTTACGATGCACCCACTGTCAATAATTAGCAAGCTAGCCTAGCGGACCAACCATCCAAATAGACAGGCATGTGTCACCGTAACACAGTAAACACAGTGATTCATCACATAGGTCCAGCCAACTTTAACTGTCTCATCAAGACAGTCAATCTAGGTAGGCCTATAACTGCTTTTATGGTTATTGTATAATACATTTGCTGACTCAGTAAATGAGGAGAGAGAGAGGGGGGAAGAGGAGGAGAGAAGAAAGGGGGAGAGAGGGGGGAAGAGTAGGAGTGAGTGAAATGGGGAAGAGGGGAAAGAGTGGGGAAGAGGAGGAGTGAAGAAAGGGCGAAAGAGTGGGGAAGAGGAGGAGTGAAGAAAGGGAGAGAGAGGGGGGTAGAGGAGTGTCTGTGTACCTTCAATAGGCATGCCCCAAAAGACCTCGTCTGATCCTGTGTGTGTGTGTGTGTGTGTCTGTGTGTCTGTGTGTCTGCGTGTGAGCTCAGGGAGGCGGAGGGAGGCAGAGGGAGGGATACGAGGGAAACGGATTGTTCCGTTGTGCGGTTGATAATCCAAAGCGCCGCGAACGTCATGTGTCTCTCTCTTCACTCTCTCTCTATGTCTCTTCTCTCTCTCACTCTCTCTCCTCTCTCTCTCTCTCTCTCTCTGTCTCTCTCTGTCTCTCTCTTCTCTCTCTCTCACTCTCTCTCTCCTCTCTCTCTCTCTCTCTCTCGCTCTGTCTCTCTCTTCTCTCTCTCTCACTCTCTCTCTCTCTCTCTCTCTCTCTCGCTCTCTCTCTCTGTCTCTCTCTTCTCTCTCTGCATCTCTCTCCTCCCACTCTCTCTCTCTTCTCTCGCTCTCTGTCTCTCTCTTCTCTCACTCTCTCTCTCCTCATCACATCATCGTCACTGGCAGCTATAGATAGGATTTCTCATCACTCTTTCTTTCAATTCAATTTCAATTTTCAATTTCAATTTAAGGGCTTTATTAGCATGGGAAACGTATGTTAACATTGCCAAAGCAAGTGAAGTAGATAGTAAACAAAAGTGAAATAAACAATAAATATTAACAGTAAACATTACACTCAGAAGTTTCAAAAGAATAAAGACATGTCATATTATGTATATATACAGTGTTGTAACAATGTGCAAATAGTTAAAGTACAAATGGGAAAATAAATAAACATAAATATGGGTTGTATTTACAATGGTGTTTGTTCTTCACTGGTTGCCCTTTTCTTGTGGCAACAGGTCACAATATTGCAGCTGTGATGGCACACTGTGGTTTTTCACCCAGTAGATAAGGGAGAGTTTATCAAAACACAGGTTTGTTTTTGAATTCTTTTGTGGATCGCTGTAATCTGAGGGAAATATGTGTCTCTAATATGGTCATACATTTGGCAGGAGGTTAGGAAGTGCAGCTCAGTTTCCATCTCATTTTGTGGGCAGTGTGCACATAGCCTGTCTTCTCTTGAGAGCCATGTCTGCCTACGGCGGCCTTTCTCAATAGCAAGGCTATGCTCACTGAGTCTGTACATAGTCAAAGCTTTCCCTAAGTTTAGGTCAGTCACAGTGGTCAGGTATTCTGCCACTGTGTACTCTCTGTTTAGGGCCAAATAGCATTCTAGTTTGCTCTGTTTTTTTGTTTGTTCTTTCCAATGTGTCAAGTATTTCTCTTTTTGTTGGCAGCCAGCGTCCGGAAGTCCAGCGCAAACTCCTGTGCGCTCCTCCTCCCCTGTCTAAGGTGGAATAGATGCTCACCCGCCGCTTTACCCTCTGGTGGATGATCGAATACTGCCCTGAAGCGGCGGGTGAACTCCGCATAGTTGACAGTAGCGGCGTCTATTCCCCCCCACTCGGCGTTGGCCCACTCCAGCGCCTTGCCGGACAGACAGGAGATGAGGGCGGACACGCTCTCGTATCCCGAGGGCACCGGGTGGATGGTTGCTAGGTAGAGCTCAACCTGGAGCAGGAAACCCTGGCCGCTGTGCCATCATAAGCCCTCTGGAGCGAGAGCCGAATCCCACCGGACCCCGGAGGTGAAGCGATGGGCATCGCCGATGGTGGTGGTATCGTTGGAGGAGGCGTAGGCAGACCCCTCTTTCCCATCGCTCAATAGTGCTCACCACCCGTTCCATGGCGGTGCCGAGAGCCTGGATCATGGCCGCTTGTTGTTCGACGCGTTTCTCCATTGATCCGGCTGGCACTGCCGCTCCTGCTGACTCCATGAATGGTGTGTGATTCTGTCAGGGCGACGTGTATGCTGTGAGCGAAGTCAAGCGCAGGACACCGAGCTACTGGCAGACGAACTTTACTAGCACAGTAATCAAAATACAAACAAAACCTCCAAACAGGGAGGAACAAAATACGCATAAACCCGAACACTGCCGACCTCACGGAAAACAATCACACACAATAACCAATGAGAGACAGGGGGTAAAAAAGAGAATACAATGATACATAATAGGAAACAGGTGAAAACAATCAGGACAAACTAGACAAACACCGAAACATAGATCGGTGGCAGCTAGTACTCCGCGGACGACGAACGCCGAAGCCTGCCCGAGCAAGGAGGAGGGGCAGCCTCGGCTGATTCCGTGACAAAGAGTTTAAGTATAGCTAATTGAAATTTGTGGTCTGTATATTTTATTTCATTTCATTGAGGATACCATCAACACCACAGGACTTTTTGGGTTGGAGGGTTTGTATTTTGTCCTGTGGTTCATTCAATGTAATTGGAGAATCCAGTGGGTTCTGGTAGTCTTTAATAGTTGATTCTAAGATTTGCATTTGATCATGTATATTTATTTGCTGTTTGTTCTCTGTTATAGGGCCAAAAAGATTGGAGAAGTGGT
>JAGTTL010000517.1:0-39436 GCA_036851935.1 Coregonus suidteri | reverse complement strand
AATCCCAAAAGCTGGATAAACGAGTGTTTATTCAGTTTAATAATCATCTAGCGTCCCAAAATTTAGACGCCGCGTTCATTATCTGTGAGTGAAAAGGTCTTTAGCTGTGCTTTTATAGGGAGGACAAAAGAAAGGAGGGAAAAAAAAAGAGAGAGAAGGACAGGGGTAAGGTCGGGGGGTTGTTTTGCTGTGTGTTTTGTTTGTGTTTTTGGTGTTGTGGGGCCCCTTTTGTTGCAGTGTAGGTGAAAAGTGGCACCCGGCAGTGGGGGTTTGAGGGTGGGGGGTGTTCCCCGATGGAGCCCAAGATTAAATAGACAGTGAAAAAACCCCACACATCTCCAGCCCCTCTGTCCAATGAAGATGATAGGCTGGGCGGGGCTGTGTGGCGGGGCACACGACGGGCACACGAATCACCCCCAAACAAAAAAAACCGGGTGTCACACGGGGGACAGGAGGGGGGGAAGAGGGGGAGAGAGGGGAGAGAGAGGAGAGAGAGAGGGAGAGAGAGGAGAAAAAAGGGGGGGGGGAAAAAGGGGGGAAGAGAGGAAGAGAGAGGGAAGGGGGCGGAAGGGTTACTTGTCCATTATTTGTTATCAAAATCCTTTTGTTGGGCCTAAAAAGATAATGTCGGGGACTTATTTAAACCCCCTTTGCTGTTATTTGGGCAAAGGGGGTTAGGAAATTTTTCATTACCCCAGATTTGTTAGGATTCATGCGACCAGTAGACAGGGGGGGATGAGGGATAAAAAAGTATCCAAATTTAAATTGGGGGGGAAGAGAGAAGAGAGAAGTAGAGACAAAAGTAAAACAGAGAGAAAAGAAAAAAAGAAAGAAAAAAAAAAAAGAATAAAAGAAGTAACAAAAAATAAAGATAGAAAAAGAAAGAGAGAAGAGACCAAGAAGGAGAGAGGGGGAAGAGGGAAAGAGAGCGAGACTACAGACATTTCAAGTGGCTCCTGATTTATTTATTTTTTTTGTTGTTTTTAGAATAAATTAAAACCCGAATCAAAAAAGAATTCAAGACAAGAGTGATGAACAAAACTCTATTCTAGAATAGAAAAAAAAGTAATTTTCCCCCAAAATTAAGATTTTTTGACTCTTGCAGCTAGCAATAACAAACCACGGGCCCATTCCCACCCCCCCTCAAACTGAGTCCATTCTCTACCCCCCAAAGGCCAAAAATGAACAACGGGGAAAAGTTTTTAAAAGAAACTACTAAAAGGGGAGGCCAAAACCCTTTTTCGCAGACGCTACAAAAAACTTGATGTGTGAAATAAATCTATACTGACAATTTTTACCCTTAAAGTTCTCCTACGGAAATGAAGTGTAAATTCCCGTTTGGAACAAAACTTTTTGAAAAAATAGCCCCCTTGGGCAAAATCTAAAGAAAAAAAAAACAAACAAAAATAATAGATAATGAAAAATGGTTTATTGATTGCAAAAATCTAAGAATTTTCAAATCAAAAAACACAGAGACCCAGACAAAAAAACATAGCCCAATTTGGGGGAAACACTGAAGCAATACAAACCACTCTAAAAACAAAAAAGGAAAAGCACATGATAAGCGGATGAAATTTGAGGAATCCTAGAAAAACCATTCGGGGGAAAATTTTGTAAATTTACACAAACCTCATCAGAGGGAATTTGGGTTCCAAAAAGGGGATATGTGGAGAAATCACTTTTCAACCTCTACCAAATAACAAAGAGCCCAGAAAAAAATTATACAAAAAAAAAGCAAATCCTTGAAACGCATCAAAGATATCAAAATCTGAGATACCCCAAATTCAGAAAAAGAATAAATTGGAAAACTATGCACTCTCCCCCAAAAAAAGGCCCCGGGTTGATGGTATTTTTAAAAGAAATGATCCAATATCAGCCCCAAAATTTAAATTGGCTATACTCAAAAATCCCATGCAGGTATTTTCCTCCATATTTTGGGGCCAAGGGTTTTCACACAATCTATAAAAATGAGACAAATTTTACCCAAAAATTACAGAGGAATTTTGCGTAAAGCAACTTGGGGAAAAATTTTCTCTGCAGTTAAAAATAGCAGACTACAAAATTCCTTGAGGAACAAACTCCTGAGCAAAACCCAATTGGATTTTTAAAGGATCGTACAAAGCCCACATTTACACCCCCCACCCCTTTAATTGCAAACAAAAAACCAAAACAAAGCAAAATCTACTCGTTTTTTGTAGACTTCAAAAAGCATTGATTCAATTGGCACAAAGGATTTTTTTTTAAAAACAAATAAAAAGTGTTTGGGGGGAAAACAAAGGGGGGAAAAAATTTTACCCCACCAATGTGCGTTTCCACAAAAAGATGGGGGGTTAACACTATACATCTACATTCAGAATTGGCAAAAACTAAAAATCTGCAACACCTGGTTCACCCGTTAACCCAAAAAAAAAAAGGAATATAAAAATATTTCCAAAAAAGGGGCCCGGGAAACGGATGCAAAAAAAAATTTATTTGGCAAAAATTTAATTAGAACACACCAAAAATATCTATCTAGGTAAAAACACAAGACAGGTATTTTTACTGGTTTTGAATGGCTGAGAGACAAAGCAGAAGAGATTCTATGCCATTAAAGGAACTAAAAATTAAAATTCCCCTTAAATTGGCTCAAAAATGTTCCAAACATTTTTAAAACCCTGCTCTATATGCAGCGAGAATTACCAATGGGACAAACATCCCAACGAAATACTGCAGCGGGGTTTTTCAAGCTGTATTGCAAATGCAAAGAAACTCCAAAAACGCATGAGGCAGAATTGGGCAATACCCTCTCCTTATTTTTCAAAAAAGAAAAAAGCCATCCAATTTTTTCAACAACTAAAAACAAATGCCCCCAAAAAAATTCCATCAACAGCTCTACATGTCAAAGATGAAAAAAGAGAAGATCCCCTCAGCCCGGGTTCTGAGGCCGTCACAAACCCCAAACCAACCCCCTAGACCCAAGAATCACTCAGAAAATCGGCCCAACCAAAAAATTTTCAAAACAAAGAAAACAGATCACCTATTGGAAAGACACCACAAAAATCAAAGTAAATTAAAGATATTGGCTTAAAAAACGACATGGGGGCAGACTATCGAGACTGTGACTGAAAAAAAAACGGGAAAAAAACTTGATATGACAACTCAGGAGCACGTCTGGCTATAGAGAGGGGCCCAAAAGGCAAACCTGGCTGCCCTGACGGCTGTGCCACTTGCTCCGGGGAGAGGTAGAGACGAGCTGCACTCTCTATTACCTGTGAAAAATACAGCCCTAAGAATTTTCTTTCCCAAAATTTATCTTCAGTACAAAGAATGTGAAACTATAAAATTAAAAAAAAAACAAATATTTATTTTTTGAAAAGCCTAAATGTGTTTTGGCCCCAAATATGTTTCCTCGCCCAAACCCTGAGGGAAGCTAGTGAAAGTAATGTCAAAAATATTTCCCCTTATTTTTTTTTGGGCTTTCATACCATTCATGTGTCTTCTCAGTCATTTTGAGCTGGCTCTCTATTGCTTTAATTTTTGTTTATTCTCTTTAAATTGTTGTAGTTGCTTTTAATGGAAATCCCTTTCCACTACACTATTATTTTTTTGGTTGGTCCACCATTTCTTTTATAGTTCTTGAAAATTTAAAGTCATTTAATGCCATGCAAAAAGTCTATTGGGAATTTTGAATTGAATTGAGAGAGAGAGAAGAGAGGAAAGAGAGAGGAGAGGGCGAGGAGAGAGAAGGGGAAGGAGAGAAGGGGAGAGAGAGAGAGACAGGAAAAGAAAGAGCCCAGACTCCCGTCCCATGAAAATGACTATGGGGGGTCACCAGGCCCCTGTTTTTGTGGGGGGACAGGGGGGGCCCTTTGGGGCCCTTTCCCGTGCGGGGCAGTTGCCGTCGGTGACGGCTGGTGGCATGGCCCTGTTGCTCAGTAATAAAAACAGTGACAACCCCCCCTGCCCCTCCCACAATTAAAAACACAGGCAACGCCGTGGAGAGAACCCCAAACAGGGGAAATACACAGGAGCACCTCCTTATTACTGCCTGTAGCATGGTGCAACATGACTGATGGAAGAGTTTCTCTGCTGTAGACCACACACGCAGACGACAGTCAGTGTCCAGAGAACGCCTTCACCCAAAAAGCAGGGCCGGGAAAAAGGGCACACACACCCCGCTGCCGGGAACACACATGCATCCCCAACCCCAACCCCCTTTTCGGGCTGGTTGGGCGGAAAACATGCCTGGCGCCATGAGGGTCTCTATAGCTGTCTTTTAAAAAGGGGTGGTGTTTAAATTGGCTGTAAAAGACAGGGGGGGGGTGTTTGGTAAGGAGCGCGGTACTGCACTTCAGAGCTATGAGGGTTAAAATGAAAAACTAGGATGATAGAGGGAGGTGTTATGGTTTAGGGAAAAAGGAAACAGGGGTGTACTAGGGGGGGGACAGAGTGGTCAGGAGAGTTTTTGAGGAAGGATGCCTCTGTTCTGTCCCTTCCCTTTCTCTATCTTTTTCTCCGCTTACTTATCTCCCCCCCCCTTTTCTCTGCACCTCCCCCCTTCTCTTTCCTTTTCCATTCTCCCCCCACATCCCCCCCCCATTCCCCCCTCCCTCTGCGTGACACCAGCTCTTTTTGATACCCTACCACTGCTTTCTGCTGCTCTGAGTTTCCCTGTCTCTTTTGCTTTCCCTTTTATCGCACAGAGCCTTAAAAGTTTCTCCTGTTTAATTTTCCCCTCCCTCCGCCCCCTTCCCCTCTTTTTTCCCTAAAATGTGCTTCCTTTTTTTTACTTCCCCCCCTTTTTTGCGGGGGGTTTTACCCCTGTCGAGGGATACAGCCTTGCTCAGCCTATTTGTAATCAAAACATTCCCCCTTTTAATACACGGGACATTACTGATCTGTTTCCATTGCACAGGGAAAAAGCCCAATGATCATTATAGAAAGAGCCCACCGCAGCTCCTAATACAGTAGGGCTCCCAGTCCCAGCCCTCACCCCCTCCCTGTGCCCTTAAAAGACCCCCCTACAGTAAATAGAGCAGGTGAAAGCATAAATGTGTAGTGATATTGTCAAGTGATCTGCCCTGACCTGAATGTGAGGGGTTTTTGTTGGCTTTATCTCCCCAAAATCTTTGTTTTCTTTTAGGCCTATTTCTCTAAATCGTAGTGTGTTGGGGTTAGGGTTTACAGAGCGGGGTAGCCACTGGCTAATGGCTAATGCCCTGTTTGAGCAGTGATTTTTACCAAGAGGTGGTGGTAGGTTACTGTAGACTTATTTTTTGTGGGGCGTTAGCAATAGCCTCCCCCATCCGTCGTAAAAACAGGATCCTTTATAAACAACTAATCGATGTGTTTTTGCTCCCCAGAGTATGCCATCAGTGGGCTCACGAATAGGTGCTTCAGTGTACCCTAATGGGGGGTAATAACGCTTTCTGAGTCTAAGCACAGTGCAAAGTGCTTTCATAAGAATGGGTAGCGCCTAGTATAGTGCTTGTAAAAACTATTCTGTGTATTCGGTGATATTTGCGCAAAAAGGAAAGGGGGGAATATTCGGCGGGTGAAAAGTATAGCTTATATTTTTGGGGCCCACTGTATTTTGACACTACAAAAATCATTTTCAGACAAAACTGTGCCTCAGTACTCAACCCCAATTTTAGTGAAAATGATAAAAGTAAAACACTTTCCCGTTACGGAATAACAGTTTCCTACGTCTGTTAATGGGTGTTTTTTGACACACCGCAGAAACTTGGAAGTGTGTCAAAAATTGTCATTTTTCCAATTTTAAAAAATCTAAATTTAAAATTTTGTTTTCATACCTTTTCCCCGTCCTGAAACGAGATTTTGACAGAAAAAACCCGTCCAACCCCCCCCCACCCGGTACACTCCGACGCAATGGCGAGGAAATGATATTTCAGGATGTCGTTTAGTTTAAAAGGAAAAAAGGGGGAATTTTATTTTCTTTTGGAGAGTGATTAGTTTGGGGGGGGAAAGGGTAATTAATTAATTACTTTCATCCTCGGGGTCAAACCTCCCGTTTTGCTCATATTTGCGAGACACTGTGGGGTTTGGAGACTGTTACCTTACGGGTTAATGAGCAGAGCTAGCAATAGCCATGTTTTTTTGCCCCGGGAAAACTACATGAAGCCAACACATCTGCTTTTCAGTCCCGTCATCATCTAAAAACAGTGTTTCCCAAAACCCGGGTCCTCCAGTCCCCCAAACAGTATTTTTTGTTGTAGCCTGGACAAAAAACCTTGTTCAGTCATTGGGGTTTTAGATTATTTGACAAGTTAAAAGGGTTTTGTCCAGGTTCAAAAAAGGGTTTACTGTTGGGGGGGCCTGGGCCCAGGGTTGGGGAAACCGATCTGATTATGATAAAATTTTTTTACGTCTGGTGACTTGGAGTGACGGAGGACGTGTACCCCGGTGTTTTGATCTGGGCTGAGACCAAACCAAAGAGGCAGACGCTCAATGACAAAACTGTAAAAGTATCTGTACAGTAGCTCTACTGGCCAAAATTTAATACCCCGTTTTTATTGGCTTTTTGGGTTTTGGTCTCACCCCAGATCTAACACACTGGAATAAAAGATTGTCTGTCGGTCACTACACGTCACCAGAGCAAAAAACCCCAGTACAGAAATTCAGCGAATACAAAGAGTGATACGGGGAAAAGAAGCTCGAAAATGCTAAAATAAACCCCTGATCATGCTATACTGAAAGCAGTGCATATGAAGGGTTTTGGGCAGAAAAAACTGATCTGCCTTTTTCGGGAAGTAATCGTTTTTATGTCTTCTCATAGGGTTAAAAAACGTCTCTGTTTTTGATAGCATCTACATGGCAGACTTTCCCGTTAATACTAGCCCGATGCCCTTGATGACTGGATTTCCTGTAATACTGTACCGCATTCCCCCCCTTTTTGTTATCTATTTAATTACTCCCCAAACCCCAAAAATCTGTTTGAGTTAAATTGGCTCCATAGAAAAATATTTTCATCTTACCTTCTAGCCCTCAATTTTTCCCCGAAACATTGAGGTAACTTAAACCTAATGCTCGCGAAATTGACTGCGTTTCATCTAAAATACGATGACTTTCACCCGTGGGAACTGTCACGGTTTTCGGCCGGGGGTGTCCTCCCCCTTTTGGGGCAAGGTTTTCGGCGGGTCGCCCCCGGGTCTAGCTGCCCCCGATCTATGTTCATGTTCGTTTGGTTTTGTCTTGATGTTGTACCCTTGTTATTTAGCCCCTCTTAGTGCCCTATTTAGTTTCGTTTGTTGTTTTTGGGTGTTGTTGTATTGCCCTTGTTTGGTGTTCTGAGCTCGATCTTCCCCCCGTTGTTGGAGAGGTTTTTTCAAAGTTAGTTTTGGGCCTTTGTTTGACGCCCGTGTGGCCTTTATTTCGCCCCCGGGTTTTTGTTTCCTGTACTGTGATAAAATCATAAATCTTTTGGCAAGCTTTGCTCCGCCTTGATTCCGCACCAACCCCCCTTCAGCACCCCCGACAAATCACCACCTTAAGATGGAATCAGCAGGAGCAACAGTCACGCCTGAGTCGTGGGGAGCTGTCCCCGCCAGGATACCCGAACGAAAACGGGGACCGTCTCGGGCGTCATCAAACCCCCACCTGGGAGTCCAGAGGGGTACCACCCTCCACCACCCTGCCACCCCCCCGGGCGGGGCCACATCCCAGGTCCCCGGAAACCCCCGGGGATTCGGCTCTCGCCCCCGAGGGCGAGACGGAACGCTGCCGGGTGCAGGGGTTTTCCCCCTGCAGGTGGAGCCTACCTGGGCCCCTGACACCGGTTCCCCGGGGCACGAGAGCGGTTTTTTCCCCCCTCATCTCCGTCTCACGGGCAAAGGGTTGGAATGGGCCAAAAGCCCCAGGGAGGAGGAAAGGAGCCACCAAAATCCCTCGCCCAGTTCCCCGCGCTTCAAGGCTGTTCGACATCCCCTGAGGGCAAAGCGGCGGGTGGGGAGCGCTAGTCCCTGAGACAGGGGGGGAAAAGGGGCGAAGGCGTTGCGCTGGGTTCCGGATCTAGGGGAGACGCAGGGTGGGAAGAAGGGGGGTCATCGAATTTTTGAGTAGCCCACGGGGGAGTCAACGTGATTTGGGCCCGCGGGATACCCAATTTTTCCCCTTTGCCCGTTGGTCGATATGTCCTCCGTCTGGACACCCGTGGCCACCCGGGCGTCCCGATGGGGGCCCCCTTTTCCACCCCCGGCACCTCCGAGCCGAGCCCTATGGAGCTGGGGTGCTGGCGTAAAAAAAAGGAGGGAGGGCCCCCAGGGGGCCTGTTCCCCACCAAATGCGGCGTGGAGGGGGACCGCCGGCCAGGTGTGGGGAGGGTTCCCCGAGGGGGAACCAGGGCCACCATGGGGAGCCCTCCCCGGTGATGACCCCCATTACCCGGCTCTCGTTTCGCACTTTTTTATACCTGTTTGTTTTCCCCCAGGTTGCCCCCATTTTCCAGCAAAACCTGTAATTCAGGCGCAGTGGGAATTTTTTTGATCGGAAATTTTTTTTAGATTAGGGTCCCTCTCCCACCCGTTTCAAACCTTTTCCCGTTCCTGTTTAGTAGCGCCCGTTGGGGTCGGGGTTTAAAATTTTGGGGAATACGGCCCCTTAGGATGTTGTGGGCAGGGGGGCAGAAGAGACTTACAGTTGTATTGATGATCTCCCGCTACCGGTGGTGCTGGGATTTCCCCGGTTAAGCACCCTAACCCGCAATTTTTTGGCAACGAGGGCTTCAAAAGGGGTCGTCAGTTTGGGGGGGAAAGCTGGGTGTTTCCCCCAGGGGGGCGACTTTGTGGAAAGTCCCAAACCAATGCCCGCATGCACTTTGCCGAATTGGGGATTTTGCTCTCGTGTTTAGTAAACTAGGGCCGCGGTTGCCTCCCCCATAGCAGGGGGGATTGTGCATTTATCTCCAGGCGGGGCAGGGGCCCCACGGAGCCACGTGTATCCTTTGTCTCAAGGGAGAAAAAGTAGGAAACTTCATAGCCAATCTTTTTGGCAGGGGTACAAGGCCTCCCTTCCCCCGCCCCCTCGAGCTTCTTTTTTGTGAAGAAAAAAATGGAGGGGGGCCCGTGGATTTCCGTGGGCTCAATCGATTCGTGGAAATACAGTTATCCACTCCCCCTGATTTGGGCCCGACGGAGTAATTTCGGAGCGCGGTTTTTTACAAAAAGGTCTCAGGACCGTATAAAATTGGTGCCATTAGGGGGGGAGAAAGGAAAACAGGTTTGTACCACGCAGGTCATTTTTGATTCCGTCTCAAAATGGGGTTGAGAAAGCCATCGTCTTCCAAACCTTTGTAGATCATTTTCCCGGGATATGGGGGGCAAAGGGGTGGTGGGTCATTGAGACATTCTAGTTCTCGTTACCCCGGCCCAGATTAAAACCTGGTGCGTTTGTATTTAGGGGGGTGTTTTGGGCCGACCCTTTGTCAAGGCAGGAAATGTCGTTTTTCCAGGGGGTCGGGCTCCTTTTTTGGGTTTTCGGGTTGTCCCCCGGGCGGGGGAGAATGGAGGTGGTGTGTTTCCCCGTGCGTAATTGGCAAACCCCAAACCCCTGTCAAAGGGTGCACAGTTTTGGGCTTTGCGAATTCTAGGGGTTTTTCCGGGTTTTGCAGGGGGCAGCTCCCCTCACGCCCTTTTGAAAGGGGGGCCCGGTGCGCCGCAGTGGTCAGCGATCGGGCAGGGCCTTTAGGGACTGAAACCTGTTTAGTCGGTCCGTTGGGTGCGCTCCCACCCCGCAACCCTTTTATCGGTTGGGCGCGTCTGAGGCCGGTATAGGGGGCCATTTTCTCTCAAAGGGCCGGCACGCCACCTAAACTCCCCCCCTGGCTTTTTACCTTTAAAAAAATCAGCCCGGCGGGGGGGAATTTTGATGGGGGGAAAGGGGGGGTGTTAGCTGTAGTTCGGCCTTAAAAGGGGTGGGGCATTGGCTTTAGGGGGCTCAAACCCTTTCCCCATTTGTGACCATCGGAAAAGGGGGTACATCCGGGGGAGCGAGGAGACTGAAACCCTCCAGGGGTCGATGGGTATGTTTTTCCCAGGTTCGTATTTAAAACCGTACATCCCTGGGTCCAGAATGGTAAGGCAGATGCCTGTCCCCGGGGTATGACAGGAGGGGAGGGCCGTTGAGCCTTCCATACTACCGGAGTCTTGTCTTGTGGGACCGGTGGTGGGGAGGTCGTGCCAAAATCGGCGGCATTGCGTACCGACCCCGCCCTCCCCAGTGTCGGGGCGGGAAATGTTCCGCTCGAGATTCGGGGGGTCGCTCATTTTGGCCACCGTCACCCTCCTCTGGACACGGGGATTGGGCCGGACAGTGCATTGTCTTAGCACTAAATACTGGTTGGGGCCCAATTACCGGGGTTTTTTGGGGGAGGGTTTTTGTTTCCTCCTCTCGGTGTGCGCCCCGTGAAGGCGCCCGACACCTGCCCAGGGGTTTTGTTTAAACCCCCTGCCCCTTCCAAACGACCAGGTCCCCCCCCTCGGGATTTTGTGAAGACCTTCCCCCTTCCTTTTGGGGAAAAACCCCCATCCCGGGTTTTTGGACGGTTCTTAAAAACCTGTCGTCTTTCCCTATTCGGTCTTCCTACTGCCCTACAAACCGCAGGGCCCTATTTACCCCATTCCGGCATTACGGGGTACCAGGATTTTAGGTCTGATCGAGGGCCCCCATTTACCTCCCGAGTAGGAGAGCGTTCTGGGGGTTTTGGGGGGTTTGGTGAGCCTTAACCCCAGGGTCCCCCCCCGAGAGTAACGGGGGAGGGAAAGAACGTCAACCCGGTTTTTGGGTAGGTTTCTGAGGGGCGTATTGCCAGGACCGGCCTGAGGGAGTGGGTCGGACATTCCCCTGGGCCCGGGGGCCCCAAAACCCCTTTCCGCCACTCCTCTCCAACCCAAAAACCCCCCTTTCCAAAGTGGTTAGGTTACAAACCGGTTCTGGGACCCTTTGGCAGCAGAGCCGCGAGGCCCCTGCGGTGGATATTGGATGGGCGCTCGGGGGGACGGAACGTGCCACGTCCACCCGCAGGGCCATCCCCCGTCAAAGGGGCCCATCTCCACCCCTAGGGGGGGTTTTACGCACCCGGAATGGTTGGCCTCTACCAGAAACCCACCCCTCCGCCCGCCCCGCCGGAAGCGGGTCGGCGGTTTGTGGGGCCTTTTAAAATCCTGAGAAAATTAACGAGGTGTTTAGGTTACATCGCCCGTTGAATATAAGAAAATTTAAAAACCCCCTTTTTATGTGTCTCTTCTCAGGCCGGGGGAGTGGGCCCTCCAGGAAGGTGAGATAAGAGATTTCCCCGCCCCCCTGGGCACGAAGGGGCTTCGGGGGTAAAACCTTTTGGGCCATCTTGGATCAAGAGCCGGAGGGGGTCTCCCGATTTGTGATGGGGGGGGTCGGCCCGGAGGAGCGGTGTGGGTGCCGCGGGGGGAATCCGGGCCCATCTCTCCGTCGATTCCCCCGGGACCATCCCGCGCGCCCTGCCCCGCGCCTCCTGGCTCCCCGAGGGGGGGGTCGGCGCAGGCTGGAGCCCCCCGTCAAGGGGGGGGGGTTTCACGGTTTCGGCCCCAGGCCGTCCTCCTCTTGTTTCGGCGGTCGTCGTCCCCCCGGGGTACTAGCTGCACCGTCTTGTTTTATGTTCGTTTTGGTTTTGTCTTGATGTTTTCACCGTGTTTGTTGTCCCGTTATGTCCTTTTAGTTTTCGTTGTGTGTTTTTTGGTGTTGGTTGATTGCTCCCCTTTTGGGTTTTTTCGAGCACGTATCTTCCCCCGTTTTTTGGGAGGTTTTGCAATGTTTTGCGCCTTTTGGTTTTTTACGCCTGGTGCGCCATTCGCCCCCGGTTATGGTTCCGTGACTTACGTGCTCCCCCTCCCCCCAAGTCCTTGGCTAGTTCGCGCCTGGGCCTTGTTTGGGGACCACACCCACCTTCAGCCCCCCGAATAAATACTATCATTATTTTTCCCCGTCAACTCAAAAAAAAATCATGCCTTTTTTTTTCCCCGACATTGGGTGTACTTGTTTTCCGTGTTCCCATCTTGCACCTTTCCTGAGTTTTTTATTTACATAGCAATTTTTTGAAAGCTTTTTGAAATGCAAATTAATTTTTTTTTTTACTGGGGGTTTTTGCCAGGGCCGTTTTTTTTTGGAGGCGTTCAGGTGAAAATTAATTTTTGAAGATGCATTTGCATTAGTAAAACCCCACCTGTGGGGGATCTATAGGCCTCCAACCAAACTGACCAGAACCCACTCAGTCAGCACGCCCATCCCAAACCTTTAAACCTGACCACAAGGTCATATCTTGCCCTCACACCACCCATTTTTGATCCTGACTTTGTTTCCCCTTTTTCCCTCCTTTTGGGCGGGTATGATTTTTTTTGGCAGGGTGAAAAAGTATTGCCCCATGGAGGCATAGTTACAGTTTTTGTAGTGGGAAAGAACTTTATCAATCAGTGGCCTATGGGGGGAAACTGGGGGAATACTGTTACTAATTTGTACTACTTTTACAAAATTTTTATTTTGGAAATTGTAACCCTTTTTCAGTCTTTTTTATTAATTAAATTGTCCATTCACACCTTGCTTTTTCTTTCATGTTGATATGGGAAAAACTTGGTTTTCCTCATGAAACGAATAAACCATTAGGTTTGGGGATAAAAAGCTTTTTACCACCTTAGGAACATTCCCAAGGTGAGATGTTTCCCCTTCAGGCTGATACAGGAAAACCATCCATGCTTTTATTAAAGGGGCTTGAGTACGAAATTTGCTCCCCTGTAGGTCTCCCCAAGAAAAGGGCTTTGGGGCAACTGTAAAAATCCCAAATTTTGCTGCACCAGGGTACTGACCAGAGCAAAAGGGAGAGCCACATTAAATTTTTTTAAAGTCTGTGCACTGGCTGCCTTTTGGTTTTTTTAATTTTTAAAAGATTCTTCTTTTGGGTTTTTTAAAACCCAATCCACGTTGTCCCCCCCAATACATGTCGACATGTACCCCAGTAGGTCCCCCCCGGGTTTCCTCGGGCAGGGGGCCCTTTTTAACTATCCAAAAGCCTAGGAAAAAAGAGGCCCGGAGAGGCCCTTTATTTATTATCCCCCAAACCCTCTAAAAAGCCTCCCAAGAACCTGGGGGGGCCAAAATTTGGGACATTTTTGGGGATTTAAAAAAAAACCTTTTGGGTTTTTTCCTTGGGTGCTTTTTGGGTTTTTTTATTTTTTTATTGTTTTCCTTTAGTTTTTTATCCTCTGATGTTTTTAAATAGTAAATTTTGTATTTTATTTTTATTATCCTTTTTTTTCTTTTTTTTCCGGGGAAGGGCATTGCGTTGCATTAATGTCTAAAAGTGCTATATAAATAAAACATTGTTTTTGTTTGTTTTGAAAATACAGCCTGAACCCCCTGTCAGTCCTTTTACATAAAAATCCCCATGTAGGGTGTAAGGAAAACGTATGGCCCCCTTTTTTTAGATAATTAGTCTTCTCCCGTTTGCAAATAGTAATAATGATACCTGAATTTGTATTGATCCAATGAATGGAAAAGGGTTTCGCCTTCGATCGGGGAAAAAGAAAATTAACCCAGAGTAGAGAGGGGGTTGTATAACCCTGTAGCTCTTGGTGAGCCACGGGCTTGAAACCCCAAAGGTAGGGGTTCGCCCCCGGCCCCACCCATCACAAAAAAAAAAAATGTAGCACGCAGCGTAAGTCGTTTTCGAAAAAGCGTCTGTAAAGGCATGTTAATTTTATTATTATTAAACAAATGAAGAGAAGAAAAGGGGCGTTTTTCAAACGTCACAGACCACATCCTTTTCTTAGTGGTCTGTCCATCTGTCTGTATTGTCCCCCCCCCCCCCCCCCCCCCCCCCCCCCCCCCCCCCCCCCCCCCCTCCCCCCTCCCCTTTTCTGTCCCCCCCTCCCTCCTGTTCTCCCCCCCCATCCCTCCCCGACCATTAAATCAGTGCCCATTTTCCCGTGTCCCATGAGTCAGAGATATTACACCCTTTTCCCCTTTGGAAAGAGTAACAGTGAGATAAAGGGGTAGATGGGGCTAAAGGCAGTCTATGGCCCCAGGTGTCTACATCCTTTTGAGTGGAGAGGGAAACTGCCAAAACTAACCCCCTTTCCCACTCCCCCCCCCCCTCTCTCTCTCTCTCCTCTCCCCCCAGATTCCCCCCTAACCCTCACCCCCCCTCTATTCCTCCCCCCCCCCCTCCTTTCCCCCCCCTTTTTTATTTTTATTTTTCTAGAATCTTGTTCCTTTTCTTACCTACTTCCCCCCTTTTTTTCTCTCCCCCTTTCTCTAACTTTCCCCCATTTTTCCCCTCTCTCCCTTTCTTTTCTGTCTCTCTCCTTCCCCCATCTCCCTTCTCTCTATCTCAATCTCTCTCTCTCCTCTCTGTTTTTCTTTCCCCCCACTCTCTCACCTATGGGCAGGGGGCCCCAGGGGAAACTATTGTGGGGAGTGCAGTGGGAGTCAGGATCAAAAGAGATGGTTTAAAGACAGTTTTCTTTACCAACTACAAAGGGAGCAGGAAAAAAAAAAAGAAGGCCCCCCACACAGGAGGGAACCAGTTTCTGGACCCTTTTTAATATAGAGGAGATGGAGGGAGAGGGGAGTGAGAGGGGGAGGAGGGGGGGGGGGAGGGAGGGAAAGAAAAGGGAGAGAGAGAGGGGGGGTGGCTCAAGGCTCTGGAACAAATCTTTTCGCTGGGTTTTTTTTGCTCTTTCTATCGTTCTTTGTTTCCTCCCCCTGTGTCTTCTCTAAGCTTTTCTGTGAAGAGTTTGTGTGTATGTGTGGTGTGTGTGTGTGTGTGTGTGTGTGTGGTGTGGGGTGGGTTGGTGGGGCCCTCGGTGCGTGTGGGTGTGTGTGTGGGTAGAGGGGTTTGGGGGGGGGGGGGTTAGGGGGCCCATTTTTGGGTATGCTCGGGAAACTCAAGGGTTTTTTTCCCCTTTCGCTTCTCTCTCACTAAAGTTGGGGCATGCAAAAACACCCCAACAGCCACACCCCCACAAGGTTGGGGCGTGTTGGGTCGGCTGGGGAAATGGAAAGGGGAAAGGGTAAAAAAACAGGGGGAAGGTCAGGGGAGGGGATGGGAGGGGAGGGATAAAAGGGGGGGAAATGGAGGGATGGGGGGAATGGGGGGAGAGCAGAATCACTGATGATTGGGGGCCCGGGGGGGGGGGTGCAGTCAGCAGTCACTCTTGACCCTTTTCAATTTTAAACTGTAAACAAAAGGAGAGAGAAGGTAGAAAGGAGAGAAAGCAAAAAGGGCCCCACGTGTGTGTGTACACGTTTTTTTGGGGTATTCCGGGTAGAATGGGGGGTGGCTGATGTTTTGTCTTTTTTCTAAAAATCTAATTTCACTTCTGGGAAAAAATCAAATTCGGGGAAGTTAGGGGGTTTTACGGGGGACCCAAAGTAAATCCTATTAGTTCCCCCGTCCCACACACACAAAACACAACACAACACAAACACACACACACACACCACACACACACACACACAAAACCCAACCCCTTTTTAAAGGGGACAACCCACACACACACACTTAAAAAACACAAAGCACAATTGGTTTTCCCCTCAGCGGGTCAGCGGGAAAGTGGAAATTAGCTTAATAATACAGTGTGTCTCCATCCCTCCCCCTCTCAGCCCTGGGGGTAGCAGAGTCTACGAAAAAATGAGGGGGAGAAATTCCAGATTTGATTTTTTTCCCATTAGGCAAATGAGAGTGGGGCCCAAACCGGCCACTACTGACTGAGTAAACCGCTTTTCCACCCCGGTCACAACACACCGTTCACTCAAAACCACACACAAAAACCCCCACACACACACACACACCAAAACACAAAAACACAAAAACACAAACACACACACACCCCACACCACAAACACAAAACACACACAAAACCACACACAGAGAGCACACACACCCCCAGACGCACACACACACACAAAAACATACACCCCTAACAATCACACAATCATACACCCCACAACCCCTATTACATGCCCCATGTGAAAATCCGTGGCCCCCTAAAGGTCACACGCAAAACTACGTTTCCACCCAAAAAAAAAAGCTCCTGACCCTGCGGATGTTTAAGCGGGCCGGGCGGAAGCAGAACAGCTTTTGGGCCATGCCAGTGTGCACAAAATGGTACCCTTTAGATCCCTGAAGATGATCTTTTCTAATGGCCACCCCCAGGGGGACCCTTCCTCCCCCTTTCCTCTCCTCCTCCTCTCCTTCCCCCCCCTTCCCTCCTCTCCCCCTAACTTTCCCTCTCCCCCCCTTTATTCTCCTCTTCCCTTTCCTTCCTCCCCTTTATCTCCTCTAATCCCCTTTTGATTTTGAAAACCCCAGATCTCTGCAGGTGATTACAAAAACTTGATGGGAAAAAAACTACAGCAGGCTGGAATTCAACTAAACCCCCAACCATAGCAATTTTCCCCTTTTTTTAAAAAATACTGCTATACAAACTTTATGGTTAGGAAAACATCTCCCTTTACTGTGTAAAAAAAAAATTGGCCCTAACTAAAAACTATTTTCCTCTTTCAGCAGATTGGCATGAAAATGTGACTAGAAGGAAAAAAAAAATCAGAACGAAAGTGGTTGTTCGTTGAATAACCTTCTTCACCTCTCTCTCTTTTCTTTTCTCTTTTCTCTCTCTCTCTCTTCTCTCTCTCCCCTTTTCTCTTTTCTCTCTCTTCTCCTCTCTCTTCTCCTCCTTTCCCTTTCTGAAAAGGACCCCTTTAAAAATAAAAAGGGGTGTGAGTAAGGAGTTTCTCCCCCCCGACCCTGTGCCTGCTGACCACACCAGTTTCCCCCCCTAACCCCATCCTCCAGCATGGCGCTGTAAAATCTGGCTGTTTTGGTACCTTTTCGTCATCTCTTGTTTCATCGCCCCCTCTGGTCAAGGTTGGAAATGCACTCTTTTTTCCCCAATTCTGTCACTGTGCCAAGGGGTTTTACATCGGTGTGTGTGTGGTTTGTGTGTGTGCATTTTGCGTTGCGTGAGGGCGATGGGGGTTCCCGTGGGGTGCGTGCTTTTGGTGGATTTTGTGTGTGGACGGGATTGTTACTTCCAAATCATTTAATATGAATAAAATGGTGACCCACGTGAATGAAGTTAAAAAAAGGAAATGCTTGTAAAATAAGCCGGGGAAAAATGGAATGAAGGGGGTTTTTTTAAAAGCAGCTTGTAGGTGGGACTGTAGGTGGTGTTTCCATGCAGGTAGTTGTTGTCTCATTTGTGTGATAAATCAATCAATCAAATGTATTTATAAGCCCATTTTTTAAATAGGGAATTTAAAGAAAACCCCGGGCCCAAAACCCCAAAAGGGGAAGCAAAGGGAGAAAAGGGGTTGGAGGGGTAGGAAAAATTCCCCTAAAAGGGGAGAAGAGAAAATGTGTGTCCGTGTGTTTGGCATACAGTGTGGGCACATCGTGTTGGGGTGTTTGTGTTTTTCGTACCCCTGCCAGGTGTTTGTGTGTTTTTGTCCCCAAAACCCCGCCCTGTGTGACGTGTGTGTGCAAAAGCATTGGGGTGTTTTCCCCCCCCACCGCGTTTATGTGGGGGTGTGGGTTTCCAAAAGGGGGTTTACCCCAGCAGCAGGTGAACCTGGTTGGGCCACAGTGGGTGCCCGGGGGTGTGTGGGGCGGGGAGGATGAGGGAGGCAGGGGGGAGGGGAGGCCCAAAGGGGAAAGGGGGGGGTGTTGTTGGGGGGGGGGCCTGTTAGTAAACCCCCCCCCCACGGACAGGGAGCACACCCTTGGGGCTGGGAAATTAAAACCCCAAAATACTTTTAAAAAATGATTTTCCAGAAAAAAGATCCCGACTAGGGGAAATTTGGGCCAAAAATTTTCAATTGGGACCCAAAATTTTTATAGAGTTTCGCACAAAAACCCTTTAATTTTTAGGTTTAAAAATTTAAACTCAAATGGGGCACCTTAAAAGAAAGCCCGTAAAGAAATGAGGAAGAAAGCAAAAGCAGGGGGTTTTACCCCATTAAAAAAAAAATTCAAATTTAAATAACCCATTTTTAAAAAAGGCCCAAAAACGAAATTTAATGGTCCTTGAAAACAATTGCACTTTATGGCAGCCCAGGTGTGGGGGCCAATTGCAAAAAAAGATTTCCCAATGGGACAAAAAACCCCAAAGAAACCCTGCAGCAGAGTTCTGTAAGAAATTTTTTTTTTTCCTACATAACCAGAGGAAAAAACAAAAAAATGCATGCAGGGCAGAATTAGGCCAATACCACTTAATAAAAAAAAAAAAATCAAAAAATAACAATTAAATTTTGGAAACCCTCTAAAATACAGGACCCCCTTTCATAAACATTACCCAAAAAACCTTTAAAAGTAGAGGCTCAGTGAGCACAGCCTTTCCATTGAAAGGGGAGGGCAAAGGGAAAAAACCCGTCCCCCCTGAGAGGAAAAAAACTGTGCAACCACTGCACCCCAGCGAACCTGGGACAGAGCTTTTTTCCTTTTCCGACAAAAAGAAAAAATTTGGGGAGTGTAATTTTCCCCCAAATTTTAAACGTTTTTCAAGGTTTCAAAGGGGCCTCCTGATGAGGGAAAAGGCTACCCTTTTGTTGGGGGGGGACCCCAGGAGTGGGGTTGGCAGCCCCAAAACATTGCCCGCCTGCCCTAAAATGAGGGGCAATGGGCTGGGCAGACCAACCCAACCCGCACACGTCCTCTATATTTTTTATTTTTCAATGGTTATTTTGACCCGGTTATTGTTGTTACGTTGGTTTCCCCTTGGGAAAAAAAATTATTATTTAAATTTTAAATTTTTGTTAATATTTTAAAAAATCCCAAAAATAAGCTTTGGCAATATGTCCCGGGGGGGAAAAAAAAAATTTTTGTCAGCCACCAATTTTGCAAGTTCTCCCAATTAAAAAGATGAGAGGGCCTGTAATTTTCCCTAAAAGGTACACGGGCAACTATGACAGACAAAATAATTTTTTTCTCCAGAAAAAACACATTTTTGGGTTTTTAATTTTTTTTTGCAAAATTTTGGTGGAAGTAAGTATTTTGGGCAAATTTCAAAAGTTTCTCAATACTTTGTTATATACCCCTTTTTTGGCAATGACACAGGTCAAAATTTTTTGTAAGTCTTCACAAGGTTTTTCACACATGTTTGCTGGGATTTTTGGGCCCCTTCCTCCATGCAGTCTCCTTAGAAACAGTGAGGGTTTTTGGGGGTGTCGTGGGGGAAAAATGGACTTTTAACCCCTCAAAAAATTTCTTGGGGGGTTGAGATCGGGAGGGTGGCTAGGCCACTCCAAGGGCCCTTTAAAGTTCTTACGAAGCCACTCCTTCGGGTTTCCCCGGGGGGTGTGTTTGGGAAACATTTTCATGCTGAAAGACCCAGCCACGGTTTTTTCTTCAATGGGCCCTTTCTGATGGAAGGAAGGGGTTTTACTCAAAAATCTCACGAAAACCAAAGGCCCCCTTCCCCTTCTTTTCCTTTTCACGGATCAGTCGCCTGGCCCTTTGCAGAAAAAAAAGCCCCAAAGATGATGTTTCCACCCCATGCTTCACAGGAGGTATGGTGTTTTTTTGGAATGCAACTCAGATTCTTTGGGCCTCCAAAAAACGACGAGTTGAAATTTTTTCCAAAAAATTTTATTTTTGGGTTTATCTGACCATTTTGACATTTTCCCAATCCTCTTTGGGGTCATCCCCAAAAAACTTAGCAAAAAATTCAGCGGGGTGGACTGTACTAGCCTAAAACAGGGGGAACCCTCTGGCCTGCAGGATTTGAGTCCCTGGCGGCGTAGTGTGTTATGATGGGAGGCTTTTTTACTTTTGGGCCCAGCTCCTTTCGGTCCTTTACTAGGTCCCCCCCGGGGGTTCTGGGTTTTTGTCACCGTTTTTGTGGGTCATTTTTACCCCACGGGGGGAGATCTTGGGGTGGAGCCCAGATCGGGGGGAGATTTTTCAGTGGTTTTGTAGTCTTCCATTCCTAATAATTTCTCCCACAGGTTTATTTTTTCAAACCAAGTGCTTACCTATTGAGATCAGTTTCCCAGCCTGGTCAGGGGCTACAATTTTGTTTTTTTGGTGTCCCTTTGACAGCTCTTTGGCCTTTGTGGAGTTTGGAGTGTGACTTTTTTAGGTTTTGGGGAAAGGGGTCTTTTTTACTGATAACAAGATCAAAAAGGTTTCCATTTAAAACAGGTAAAAGGTGGAAAGGGCAGAAAGGGGCCCCTTAAAGAAGAAAGTTAGGGCTTGGGGAGGCCCGAAAAATTGTTGTTTGTAAAAATGAAAAAAATATTTTTTTTCCACCATAATTTTCCCAAAAAATTCATTTTAAAAAATTTTACAATGTGATTTCTGGAAAAAAAAATTTCCCAAATTGGTCTGTCAAGTTGACGTGTACCTATGATGAAAATTCCCGGGCCCCTTCATCTTTTTAAGGGGAGAACGTTTTCCCCTAAAAATCTCCATACCACCCCCACATTCTTTAACGGATGGGGCCCCCCTTTAAAAAACGGAAAGAGGGGAATGTTCCGGAGGAGGGCGGGGGAACTGAAAGAATTTAAGGTTAAAACCAGACGGGGGGTTTAAAAAGTTTTAGGGTTTTAATTTTGGCACCCAAGGCCCCCAAAGGCCAACCCAAACCCAGCGGGGGAGAAATTCCAAAAGGGGGGGGGGGGGGGGGGGGGGGGGGGATTGGCCCAATTTTGCAGGTTTTTTTGGGCCCCCCTTTTTGGGCCCGTTTCCCTTGTGTAAGGCCCCAGGGGGGGAATTTTCTCCCGATGGAGGGAGAACCAGGGCGGGTCCCGCCTTAATGTTACGGAAAACCAACAAGGGTTTTTCCCCCAGGGTCAGGCCAATTTTTTTTCTTTCGCATTTTTTTGGGAGGGAGGGAAAACGGGGGTTTAAGGTGTCAATATGAAACGGGAAAAAAGGTTCCTTCCCCCGGGAGGGGAAGGCAAAAGGGTCTTGAAGGGTTTCGGGCTTGAGGGTTTGGTTTTTTGAATCCGTTTTTCCAATTTCCAAAAAAACAAAAAATTTAAATTTTTCTGCCAAAAGACTGCAGAGAGCGATTCCGGCCACCTTTATCAAGGGGAAAGGAAAAAAGGGGATTATTTTTATCTTTTTCCAGAAAAAAGAAAATTAAAATAAAGGAAAAAAGAGGCCAGTGAGGAAAAAGGGGAGCCAAGAGGGGAAGGGGGAAAAAGAAAAAAGGGAGAGGGGGCCAGAAAGGGGCCCGGGGGAAAAGGGGGAGGGGAGTGGGGGGGGGAATTTTGGGCCCGATTGGTAGGAGGGAATGGGAAGGAGGGGGGAAACCGGGGAAGGAGCCCCCGGGGAGCCCCCCCCCACCCCCCTTTTGGCGGGGAGAGGAAAAGGAGGGGGGGAGTTAAAAAAAAACAAGGAGAGAACAGATAGGGGGAAAGGAAGAAGGGAGGGGAAGATTTAGAAAGAGGGGAGAGGTGACAAGAGAAGGAAGATAAAGGAAAAAAAGAGCCCTTAAACCAAAGGGCGGGGAAAAAAGGGCAGAAGAGAAGAAGAGAGGAAAGAGGACCCAAAGTTTGGGAAGAAAAGAAAGAAGGGATTTGGTCTTTTGGGGGTTGTGCCAGTGGTTTCAAGTGGGGGGTTTTTTGGAGGGTTTTTTTGACCCCAACCTTCTTGGGGTTTTCCTCTTGAAAGAACGGAAGGGGGGAAAAACCTTTTCCCCCAACCCCGGTAAAAGGGAAGAAAAGTTAAAAATTTAAAAGCAAAGGTGTTGAAAACCAATGTGAAAATATTTAAAAAGTACAAAGGGGAAAATAAAAAAACCAAAAAATAGGGTTGTATTTAAAATGGTGTTTTTTCCCTCACTGGTTGCCCTTTTCTTGTGGAAACGGGTTTTCCCCCAAATCTTGCATTTTTGGTGGGGGGCAACTTGGTTTTTTCCCCCAAGTAGAAAAGGGGAAAGTTTATAAAAAATTGGGGTTTTTTTTTCCCCCGAATTCTTTGTGGATCGCTGTAATCTGGGGGAAAATATGTTTTCTTATATGGTCATACTTTTGGCGGGAAAGGTTAGGAAGTGAAAGCTCATTTTCCCACCTCTTTTTGTGGGCAGTGTGCACAAAAGCCTGTCTTCTCTTGAGACCCGGGGTCCCCTTACGGGGGCCCTTTCTCAATACCCAAGGCTTGCTAACTGAGTCGGGACAAGTCAAAGCTTCCAAAAGTTTGGGTCAGAAACAGTGGTGGGTTATTCTGCCATTTTTGTACTCTTTTTTTTTGGGGCCCCCCCAAATAGCATTCTAGTTTGCTCGTTTTTTGTTTTTCTTTCCAAGGGTTCAAGTAATTCCTTTTTGTTTTCTAATGTTTTGGGTTTGGGGTCTAATTGTGTTTTGTTGTTGTTGTTGTCCGGGGGCTGTGGGGGGGCTGTTTGGTTGTGAACAGAGCCCCAGGACAAGTTTACTTGGGGGGACTCTTCCAATTTCATCTCTCTGAGGTGTGGCTTTTTAAAAAATTTTTGGGGAAATCCTTCCCTTTTTAAAGTGGTTATAAAAATTTAACGGTCTTTTTGGGGGTTTTTTGTAATTACGGGATTGGCCTAATTCTGCTCGGCTTTGTTTTTATTTGGTGTTTTAGTGTACACGGAGGATTTTTTGAAAAGAATTCTGCATGCCGGGAATTTCTAAAATTTGGGGTTGCCCCCATTTGTAAAATTCCCTTGGTTGGTGAGCGGCCCCCAGACCTCAAAACCCAAAAAAAGGGGAAATGGGTTCTATAAATGATTCAAGTTTTTTTACCCAGATCCAAATTTGGTATGTCAAATTTTGGGTTCCTTTTGAGGGCATAAAAGGGCCCCCTTTTGGGCCTTGTCCCCTCAGACGTCACAGCTTTGGGGAAAAGTTACCTGTGGCGCTGATTTTTGGGCCGGGGGTTGTATATTTTTTTGTGTTGCTCTAGGGCAACGGTGTCTAGAGGAAATTTTTGGTATTTTTTTTTTTTTTTTTTTTGGGTCCTGGAAAAACTGGCCCTTTTTTTGGAACCCATTATTTTTGTCTTACTGAGAATTTTACTTTTCAGGGCCCGGGTTTCTGACAGAATTTTTGCAGAAGATCTAGGGGGGCGTGGGCCCCCTTTGGGTTTGGGGTGACAAAAGCACCGATGTCAGCAAAAAGAAGACATTTGACTTCAGATTCTAGTGGGTGAGGCGGGTGCTGCGGGCCTGTTTTTAGGGCCCCCCCCCAATTCTTTGAAAATTTTATTTTAAAGGAGGGTGGGGTTTAAAAACTGCCCCCTGTAACCCCACGGCCCTGGGGAAAAAAAAATGTGGGGTGTTTTTTCCCAAATTTTTAAACCGCAAACTTTTTGTTTGTGTACTGGATTTTAAATGTCGTTATTTTTTTTCCCCCAAACCCCCATTTTCCCCAAAATTTTGGGTAAGCAGACCCCCCATCCCAAATTGAGTAAAAAAGTTTTTTGAAATAAAAAAAGCATGAAAAAGACTTTTGCCTTTGTTTTGGTTTGTTGTTTGCAATAGGGTGTGCAGGGTGAATACGTGGTTCTGTTCGTACGGTAATTTGGTATAAAAAAGCCATTTGTAAATTTGCGCAGTACATTTTTTCACTGAGGAATGAACTAGTTGCTGTTAAGATTAATGCAGAGGATTTCCCAAGGTTTGCTGTGACGCATAATCCCACGGTAGTTATTGGGGTCAAATTTGTTCACTTTGTGGATTGGGTGATCAGTCATTGGTTCAAGATAGTGTGGGAAGAGCCAGACAGAGCTAAGGATGATGGTAAAGGGGAAAAATAAGTATAGCTATTAGAAATTTATGGTCTGTATATTTTATCATTCATGAGGATTACCATCAACACCACAGGACTTTTTGGGTGGAGGGTTTGTATTTTGTCCTTGTAGTTCATCAATGTAATTGGAGAATCCAGGGGTTTGGTAGTCTTAATAGTTGATTCTACGATTGGCATTTGATCATGTCATTTTTTTGCTGTTTGTTCTCTGTTATAGGGCAAAAAGATTGGAGAAGGGGCCCTTTTTTTTTTTTAAAAAAAAATTTTTTTTTTTGGGGGCCCCCCTTAAAAAAGGGAAGTTTTTTTTTCCTTTAAAAAAAAATTTTTTTTTCCCGGGGGGGTTTTTTTTTTTTTTTTTGGTTAAAAAAAAAAAAGGGGTTTTTTTTTTTTTTTTTAAAATTTTTTTTTTAAAAATTTTTTTGAAAAAAGGGGGGAAAAAGGGGAAATTTTTTTTTTTTTTTAAAAAAAATTTTTTTCCCGGAATTTTGGGGGGGTTTTTTTTTTTTAAGGGGAAAAAAAAAAAACCCCCCCTTTTTTTCCCCTTTTTTTAAAAAAAAAGGGGTGGAAAGGAAAAAGGGGGGGGTTTTTTTTTTAAAATTTTGGGGGGACGGAAGGGAAAAAGGGTTTTTTTTAAAAAAAATTTTTAAAACCGGGTTTTTATTAAATTTAATTTTTTTTTTTTTTTCCCCCCGGGCCCCCGGGGGGGGGAAAAAATTTTTTTTTTTGGGGGGGTTTTTAAATTTTTTTGGGGGGGGGTTTTTTCCGGGGGAAAAAATTTTTGGGGTTTTTTTTTTTTGGGTTTTTTTTTTTTAAAAGGGGCCCGGGGGTTTTTAAAAAAAACCCCCCTTTTTAAAAATTTTTTTTTTGGGGGGGGGGGGGGTTTAAATAGAAAAGGAAAAATTTTTTTTTAAAAAAAAATTTAAAAAAAAATTTCCCCTTTTTTTTAAAAAATTTTTTTTAGGGCGGCCAAAAAAAAACCCCCCCCCCCCTTTTTCCCCCCCCTTTTTTGGGGTTTTTTTTTAAAAAAAGGGAAAAATTTTTTTTTTTTAAAAAGGGGGGGGAAAAAAGGGGGGGGGGAAAAAAAAATTTTTTTTTAAAAAAATTTGGTTTTTTTTGGTTTAAAAAAGGGTTTTTTCCTTTTTTAATTTTGGGGGGTTTTTTTTTCCCCCCCTTTTTGGGAAAAACCCCGTTTTTGGTAACCCGGGTTGGGGTTTTTTTTCCCCCCTTTTTTTTTTTTTTAAATTTTTTCCCTTTTTTTAGGTTTTTTTTGGGGGCCCAATTTTTTTAAATTTTTTTTTTTTAGGGAATTTTTTTTGGGAAAAAAGGGGGGGGCCCCCCCCAAAACCCCCCAAAATTTTTTTTTAAAAAAAGGTTTTCAATTGGGGAAATTTTTTTGGGGGGGCAAAAAATTTTTGGTTTTTTGGGTTTTTTTTTCCCCCCCCCCCCGGCTTTAAAAAAAAAAAATTTCCCAAAAAAAAAAACCCCCCCCTTTTTTTAAAAAAAAACCCCCCCCCCCCCAAAAAAAAACCCGAAAGGGGGGTTTTTAAAAGGGGGAAATTTTTGGGGGGGGAAAAAAAAAAGGGGGGGGGAAAAAAAAGGAAAAAAAAGGGGGGGGAAAAAAAAAAAGGGGAAAGGGGGGAGGGGGGGGTTGGGAAAAAGGGGGTTTTTGGTTGGGGGGGGGGGGGGGGAAAAATTAAAAAAAGGGGGGGGGGAAAAGGGGGGGGGTTTTTTTTGGGGGTTTTTTTTTCCCCCGGGGTTTTAAAAAATTTTAAAAAAAAGGTTTCCCCCCGGGGGGAAAAGGTTTTTAAAAAAAGGGGGGGGGTTTTTTTTCCCAAAAAACAATTTTTAAAAAAAATTTCCCCTTTTTTTTAACCCCAAAAAAAGGGGGGAAAAATTTTTTGGGGGGGGGGATTTGGGGGGGAAAAATTGGCCCCCCAGGCCCCTGCCAGGTTTTGCTGCCTTTTGTTTTTATGTGAGTACTCAATTTTGGGCATTGGACACAAGCTAAATTTATAAACTTGTGCGGCTGTATGTGTAGTTGAAACGCTTGTCGTTTTTGTTGCAGAATGTGTGTGTGTGCCCCCACATCTTGGGTGCGGGGCGACCCTCCAGCTTTTCTGTGTGCCTGGCATAGAGAAGTTTTAAAATGCATTAATAATCAATTGAGGGGTATCTGTGTTTCCCCGGGGGCACAGGAAAACAACATTTGATTGGCCCAAATTAAGAAAATTTTTCTGAGGGTTTCCCATCGATAAAATCCCCTGGTGGGTACAAAAAACACAAAAAAAACCAAAACACAAAACAAACACACACCCACACAACAAAAAATGCACACATACACACACACACACACAAAACCCACACACTCATACACACAGACAGGGGTTGGGCTTTCAGAGTGCTGTTTACTTAGTTTTGAGGGGGAGGGGGGGGGATGAAAAGAGAAGGGGGAGGGGGAAAAGAAAATGGAAAAAAAAGGGAGTGGAGGGAGAGGGAAATAAAGTTTGGGAAAAGGGGAATTGGGAGGGAAAGAGAGGTAGGGGGAAGAGAGGGGTTTAGAGGAAAAGAGGGGAAAAATGCGAGGAGGAGAGGGGGGAAAAGGGAAAAAAGCTAGGAGAGAAAAAAAGAGAGAGAGGAGGAGGGGTTTAAAAAAGGGTAGAGGGGAGGGTTTTTTTAGTGTGTTGGTTTTGGCCCCTTTTCCCTGTGCGGGACTGTGAAAAGTAGACATCAGCCCCAGTCTAATCACGGTCATTACAGCCCTTTGCAGGACCCCAAAGGGCTTCCCTCCCCCACACGCCCCAGGGCCCCCAAAACCCCGGCACCCAAAAGGTTAATCCCAAAACTTTTTAACATTTCCCCACAAACAGCACAATTCCCCCTTTTAAATGTACCCCTAACCAGACCGTTTGGGGCTCCCTGGAGTGTCAGTTTGGGGGGGTTTGCACTTTTGGGGCTTTTCCCAAATTGGTTCCTTTGCCGGCATGCTAAATCAAGTGCAGCTAACATCTCCTTTTAAATTAATGTAAACGTTAGTTACCTACACACACTAATTATTTGGGTAGGCCTAAAACTAACATGCAAAATGTGTCACCCTTATATTAAAATGTTTACGTTCTCCCCAACATTGTAGATTTTAAATTATTAAAATTGAACCCAAGGGAAAGGGGGAAATTTAGTAACAGTCCCAAAAAAAGCTATTTACTTGAGTACATATAAACTAACCCAACACAAATATACACCCAACCCACACAAACAGCAGTCACCCCATAAACATACATACACTACCCCCAGCCCCCAGTCGGGCCCTGAAAAAACATATTGACGGGGCCCCCCGGGACAGACAGGTTTTCCCTGCTGTTTTCCAAACAACATTTTAAAAAATGTACACCCCCTCCATGAGCCGTGTTGTGCTCTGAAAAACCCCATTGGGCCCCTGGTTAATGTGGCAGGAAAGTAAAAATTCCCCATCGCAGGCAGCTGCACTACATGACACAGTGAACCCTAAAAACCCCCAGGGGCAGATTTTAGCTCCCGCACTGTGAGGCGGGGAAAAACTGTGTTTTGTGGTGTTTTGGGGTTGGTGTGCCCTTTTACCAGGCCTTTAGCATGGTGTGTGTGTTTTGGTTTTGGTGTGTGTGTGTGTTTGGGAGTTGTTTTGTGTGTGGGGTGTTTTGGGGTTTGGTGGAAGTTTTTTGGGGTGCCACCCCGTCCCCATGGGGCCCCAAAGCCCCAGCTGACTGGGTGGAATATGTTTATCCCAAATGTTTTTCCGCGTTGTCTCAACAGTCTGGGGAAAAGGCCCTCCCCCCCTTAGTGCAAACGAAACCCCCCCTTTATCTTCGTTTTCCCCCTCCCGTCTCTCGTTTTTATTTCCAGTGCAAAGTTTGTTATTTCAGGGGGGGGCGACCAGAGGGGTTTTCTGCAATTTTTTCCCCCACAAACATTTTCCTCCTTTTTTTTCTGTGGATATTTTTTTTGAATATTGAATTTTTCAATGGAGTGAAGCTCTATGTTTTTGCTTTAAAAGCAGAATTTTACCCATGTTTTTCAAATCTTTTATGGGACTAATGGGTAATGGCTTTTTTGTGCAGTTTTCGTTTCAGTCATTTTGCAGGGCATCTTATCCAGAGCAATTAAGGAGCAATTAAGGGTTTTAAATGCGTTGCTCAATGGCATATCGACAGATTTTCACCTAGTCGGTTAGGGATTCAAACCAGCAAAATTTTTGGGGACTGGCCCAATGCTCTAAACCTAGGCTACCAGCTGCCCGTGGTTCCATTATTCCCTATCCTTAGAGCTGGGATCTGTAGGATCTATAATTTATGGTAATGAGCTGGTGTATGTAGTGTTTTTGCGATACATCTCTCATGGGGAGACAAACCCTCATATCCTGTTGATCTGCTGTTTCTCTCTTTCCTCCCCACTCCTGCTCTCTTGTTTCTATCTTGTTACGGTCTCTGCTTCCTACTAGTTACTCTCTTCTCCAACCTCCTCTGTCATTTTCAATCCAATCTCTCTGCTGCTCTCTCTCCCCTATGTACCCTCATCTATTACCTCTCCCCCACTCCCCTCATTCCTCCTCTCCGGCTTGTGACTTCCACTCCCAGCTCACCTCCTCTACCCCTGACTCCTGTCCTCTGACCCCACTCCGCCTATTCCCTCTTCTGCTTTCCCTCCCTCCTCCGTTCTCTATCCCTTCATCCTGCTCCTCCCTTTTCATTCCCTCCTTCCTTTCATCTGCCCCCCCTCTTTCTAACCCTCCTCTTCCCTTTTACTCTAGTCTCTATACACCGCCTTCTTTACTACCTCGTCTCTCTCTGTCCCTCCTCCCTCCGTCCCTCCTACCTCTCTTTATCTACCCCCTCCTCCCTCCGTCCCTCCTACCCTCTTTATTCACCACCCTCCCTCCCTCCGTCCCTCCTACCTCTCTTTATCCACCCCCCTTCCCTCCCTCCGTCCTTTTCTCCTTTTTTTATTTTCTTTTTTCTCTTTTTTTTTTTCCCTTTACTTTCTTTTTCGTTCTGCATTTTTCTCTTTTTTTTGTTCTTCTATTGTTTTTACACAATTTTTTTTTTTTTTCTTTCTCCTTTTTTTTTTTTTCTTTTTTCCTTTTTTCTTGTTTCATTCTTTCCTTGCTCTCTTAAACGTCCCACATCATAACCGATCTGTCCCCCCTCCACCCCCCTGCATCTAATTCTCTCTACAACGTCATAGTACCATGATGCGTCTCCTATCTCTTCCCTTTTCTCCTACCTCTTTAATCTCCCCCTCTTCCGTCTCCTTTTTTTTTTTTTTTATCCTTTTTGCGCTTTTTTGTTTTCCCTCTCTACCTTGTACCCCCTCCCTCCCGTTTTTTCCTCCTCTCTCTTTATCTACCCCTCCTTTTCCCTCCTTACTCCCTCCTTTATCCCTCCAGGTTCCTCTGTTCACTCCAGTCCCTCTCTGCGTCCGTCCCCTCCTATTCCTCCTCCTCCATCCGTGTCTCGACCCCCCCCCCTCCCTCCCTCTCCTCGCTCCCCCTCCTCTCCTCCATCTCCACCCCCCTCACCCTTATATAGCCCCTCCCTCCGTCCGCCTCCCCTCTATCATCTCCTCTTTCTCTCTCTCCCTCCCCCCTTACTCTTTATCTTTTTTCCTCCTCGTCGTTTCTCCTACCTCTACTTCTTATCCCCCCCCATCCCCTTCCTCCCTCCTTCCCTCCTAAGGTTCATCTTTCTCTCCCTCCCTCTATCCCTCCTCCTCTCGAGCAGATACCCCTCCTCCGATCTCTCCTTTGTATTTTAGATCTACCCCCTCCCTCCGTCCCTCCTTCCTTCTCCTTTATCCACCCCTCCCACCCTCACCTGTCCCTCCTGCCTCTCACTCCCCCTCCCTCACTCCCCTTTCCTCCTTTATCAATAATTCCCATCCCTCCGCCCTCCTCCCTTCTCCGACATCTTCCCCCTCCCGGGTCCCTTCTCCCTTCCTCTAGATCTAACCCCTCCTCCGACCCTCTTCTAACTCTCTTTATCTAGTTGCTCCCTCCCTCCGTTTGTAGCTCTTCTCTATCTTACCCCTCCAGAACCCGTACCCTCTCCAACCTATCTTCCCTACCTCTCTCTGTCCTCCAGTTCCCCGATCTTTTATTACCCATTCCCTCCTCCCTCCTCCCCTCACTTCCTACTCTCCCTCTCGTCTCTCCCCTCTTTCTCTTTATTCTAATTCCTCCCTCTGTCCTCCTTCTATCTTATTTCTACCCCATCCCTCCTCCGTCCTCTTCTATCCTCGTATTTATCTACTCCCTCCCTCCGTCCCTCCTCCCTCTGCTTTATCCACCCCCTCCTCCGCCCTCCTCCCTCTCTTTATTCACCACTCCTCCTACCGTCCATCCTTCCTCTCGTATCTACTCTCCCTCCGTCCCTCCTCCATCTCTTTATCCACCCCCTCCCTCCCTCCGACCCTCATCCCTCCTTTATCATACCCCACTCCTCGTCCCTCCTACCTCTCTTTATCCACCCTCCCTCCGGTCCCCTCCTCCCTCTCTCTTCCCTGGTGGTGGTGCTGTGCTCTTCAAAGCCCTTGCTTGAGAGCAGTCCTTCACAGAGAGGGACTGTGTGAGTGAAAGGTTTCATGGATGGCCTCTTGAAACATTATATTGGGAGTGGGGCGCGGAGTGGTGAGGGAGGGGGAGACACTGTGCGGCGGAGGTCTCGTGTTGCTTTCAAATGCGCCCTTTGACGAGTGCGCAGGCCGCTCATCATGTCCCTGCTCCTAGTGAGTGTGTGTGTGTGTGTGTGTGTGGGTTTTGTGAGTAACTTACGCTGGGGGACAGGGGACTTGGAATGTTCATGTGTACTAGTGCTGTAGTGCTCGTGTTATTAGGTGTTGCATGTCGTGAATCTTTGTGTCCACAGTGGAATGTGTGACTATTTGTGATACGGGGGGAAGTGTTTTGTCATAATGTTGGTTGTGTTGTTTGTCTCTGTGAGCACTGTTGGTGTGTCGGTGTGTGTGTTTTGTGTGTGTGGTGTGTTTGTGTGTGTGTGTGTCGTGTGTGTGTCTGTGTGGTGTGTGTTGTGTTTGTGTGTGTTTAGGTATGTGTGTGTGTGTGTGTGTGTGTGCTGTGTGTGGTGTGTGTGTGTGTGTGTGGTGTGTGTGTTGTGTGGCTTGTGTGGTGTGGTGTGGTGTGTGTGTGTGTGTGTGTAGTATGTCTTAGCAAGTGCATGTGAGCAAAGATAGGAAACCACCCAAATTTTTTTATGTCATGAATTTGTTAAATGGCTATTTTAGGCTTAAAGGTTTGAGGGTTAGGAGTTAGAGTTTAGGGGTTAGGTTTTAGGAATTAGGGTTATGGTTATGGTTATGGTCATGTGTTAAGGTTAAGGTTAGGGTTAAGTTTAGGCTTAAGGTTAAGGGTGTAGGTTTTAGGGGTTAGGGAAAATATGGTTAGGGTAGGGTTTTTTGCTCCCCAAAACTCCCTGAAAATTCACGGAAATGTGTGTACGTTGTGTGTGTGTGCGTCCCTATTACTCCCTTGTCTGGGGGGGGGGGGGGGGGGGTTGTTTTATGTGTGTGTTTTTATCGTGTTTGTGCCCTCTGTGTTGTGCATTAGGTGTTTGTTTTTTTTTTTTTTTTTTTTCTGTATTGCAAGATTAATAATAATAGATGCCTACAGCTTCCAGGCAAGGTGCAGGCTTGGGGTTTCAGCAATTCTACTGATAGAGAGATGTGCTAGAGAGAGACGGAGCGTGAAGAGGGAAGAGAGAGGATATTGTGAGACTGATGGTGCAGGGGCCGGGACTTGAGGGGAGAAAAGAAAGCGAGGAAGAGGGGACTGGTGAAGTTGGTGTCACGTTCAGAGGAAGGGGGGGGGGAAGGGGAGGACACATTTAGAGAGATGGATCCACATTGGGCTGTGGATGGAGGGATACTATGTCAGAGGAAAAGAAAGTAGAAGAACAGAAGGAGATTGTACAGAACCCATATCTATAATTTATACTAAACAACATCTCGTAAGACACAAGATGAGGAATGATTCATCTCGGTTTTCATCGCTTCCCATACTGTAAGCTACACAAATGGCACCAACACACACCACACAACACACCTACACACACAAAACACACATAAACACAACACACACACAGTCGAGGCTGTGGGATCAGAGTACAAAAACGGAATTAATGAAGTGTCTTAATGCAGTGGCAGGGCCTCAGCTTGACACTCATCCCATCTAAAAACAGGCCTCTGGATGCCACTCCTCTTACTCGCTACTGCTCCCAAAACACAACAACCACGCTCATCTTAACTGAAAGTTTGGTCTCCAAAATGCTCTCTCTCTCTCTCGTCTTCCTCTCTCTCTCTTCTCATCTTCTCTCCTCTCCTCTCTCCCCTCTCTCTCTCTCCTCTCTCTCCTTCGCCTCCTCTCTGTCCTATCTCTCTCTGTCTCTCTTTTCCACCACTCTCTCTCTTCATCCATCTCCCTCTATCGCGCTCTCTCTCTTTCTCTCTCTTTTTCACACTCTCTCTGTCTCTCTCCTCTCCATCTCTTACACTCTCCCCACCCCCTCTTTCTCTGTCCTATAGCCCTTTAGCCAATCTTTATTTTTTACCACAGGGGAAACCAGTAACGAAAAAAGTATTAAAATGCATGCACTCACTACTGTAAGTGGGCTCTGGATAACGAGTGTCTGCTAAATGGGACTAAATGCTAAATGTTAAATGTCTCTCTTCAGTGCCTCAGTCCTTCCTTTCCCTACTCTACATGGGTTGTCCCCGCTCTGCTATATTTAGCTGAATCTGTGTCTTGAGTCTGATTCAGTGTCTACTTACTAGTTCAGTGCTGATAGAGACTGTATAGTGTTGGGTTAGGGGCTCTGTTAGCACAGCTCCCCGGCCCTGGGGAAGATACGGATAGTTTTCATCACCGGCTCTGTTCTGTTTCTATTTCGGACTGGCCTGCGTTTTATTTTGGGGCCCGACCAGTGCTGGTTTCACCTGCTTTGGCTGGTTTTACTGCATCATTATGCTGTGGTGCCCGGGGCCTGGGCTGTGACGTGGGAATTGACAGTTTGAGCACAGTCATGCCTTGCCTCTACTTCCTCTCCTGTAAGAAGAGTCCCTGCTGTGTGTGTGTGTGTGTGTGTGTGTGGGTGTGTGTGTGTAGTGTGTGTGTGTGTGTGTGTGTGTGTGGGCTTGTGTGTGTGTGTGTGTGTGTGTGTGTGTGTGTGTGGGTGCTGTTGTGTGTGGGTGTGTGTGTGTGTGTGTGTGTGTGTGTCTTTTCTGTGTGACCAGACCCCGCTAGTATAAGACCCTGCTTGGTCACAGTCTGTTGTTATCTCCCTAGGCTCAGAGAAGTGGAGCTGGAGTCAGGTCCCTAGCTGGAGAGTGTACAGCTGGAGTCAGGTCCCTAGCTTAGAGAGTGGAGCTGGAAGTACAGGTCCCTAGCTGGAGAGTTGAGCTGGGAGTCAGGTAACCTAGCTGGAGAGTGGAGCTGCATGTGAGCTGGAGTCAGGTCCCTAGCTGAGAGTGGAGCTGGAGTCAGGTCCCTAGCAAGAGAGTGGAGCTGGAGTCAGGGTCCATAGCTGGAGACGTGTAGCTGTGAGTCATGGTTATCCTGCTGGAGAGGTGGAGCTGAATTTTAGCTGTAGTCAGGTCCTAGCTAGAGAGTGGAGCTGGAGTCCAGTCCCTAGCTGGAGAGTGGAGCTGGGTGGTGTGCTGGAGTCAGGTCCAGCTGCTGGAGAGTGGAGCTGAATGTGAAGCTGGAGTCAGGTACCCTAGCTAAGAGAGTGGAGCTGGAGTCAGGTCCCTGCTAGAGAAGTGGAGCTGGACGTCATGTCCCTAGCTGGAGAGTGGAGCTTGAGTCCGGTACCTAGCTGGAGAGTGGAGCTGAATGGGAGCTGGAGTCAGGTCCCTAGCTGGCGAGTGGAGCTGAATGTGAGCTGGAGTCATGTCCTAAGCTGGAGAGTGGCGCTGGAGTAAGGTACCTAGCTGGAGAGTGGAGCTGAGTGTGAGCTGGATGCAGCTCCCTAGCTGGAGAGTGGGAGCTGAATGTTAGATGGAGTCAGGTCCCTAGCGGGAAGAGGGCAGCTGGGAGTCAGTTCCCTAGCTGGAGAATGGGAGCTGAATGTGCAGCTGGTGTCAGGTCCCTATCTGCCGAGAGTGGAGCTGGATGTGAAATTGGAGTTCATCCCTAGCTGGAGAGTGGAGACTGGATGTGACTACAGAGTCACTGTCCCTATCCTGGAGAAGTGAGCTGGACTGTGAGCTGGTGTCAGGACCCTAGCTGGCCGAGAGTGGGAGATGGATGTGAGCTGGAGTCCAGGTCCCTAGCTGGAGGGATTTGAGGCTGGGATGCTAAGCTGTAGTCAGGTCCCTAGCTGGAGAGTGGAGCTTGGATGTGAGCTGGAGTCCATTTCCCTAGCTGGAGAGTGGAGCCTGATGTGGAGCTGGAGTCAGGTCCCTAGGCTGGAGAGTGGAGCTGAATGTGAGCTGGAGTCAGGTACCTACGCTGGGAGAGTGTGAGCTGAGTTTGAGCTGGACTTCAGGGCCCTAGCTGGAGAGTGGAGTCTGCATGTGAGATGGAGTCAGGTCCCTACCTGGAGAGTGGAGCTGGGAGTCAGGTACCTAGCTTGAGAGTGGAGCTGAATGTGAGCTGGGTGGTCAGCGTCCTAGCTGGAGTGTCGGAGCTGGATGTGGAATTGGCGTCATCCGATAGCTGGAGAGTGGAGATGGATGTGAGCTACAGTCAGGCCCCTAGCTTGAGAGTGGAGCTGGATGTTTGAGCTAGGGTCAGGGGGGTTCACTAGCCTGAGAAGTGGAGATGGATGTTAGCTGGGAGGTCAGGTCCCTAGCTGTAGGGTTTATCGTGGATGTAAGCTGTAGTCAGATCTCATAGCTTGAAGAAGTGGAGCTGGCATGTGAGCTTGGGGTCAGGTACCTAGCTGGATAGTGGAAGCTGGAGTCAGGTCCCTAGAATGAGAGTGGAGGAGATGGAGTCGGGCCCTAAGCTTGGAGAGTGGAGCTGAATGTGCAGCTGGAGTCAGGTACCTAGCTGGAGAGTGGAAGCTGAGTGGTGGAGCTGGATTCAGGTCCCTAGCTGGAAGTGGAGCTGAATGTGAGATGGAGTCTGGTCCACTACCTGGAGAGTTTGCTGGAGTCAGGTACCTAGCTGGAAGAGTTGAGCTTGAATGTGATCTGGTGGCAGGTCCCTAGCTGGAGAGTGGTAGCTGGATGTGAATTGGAGTCCTCCCTAAGCTGGAGAGTGGAGATGGATAGTGGAGCTACCGTCAGGTCCCCTAGCTGGAAGAGGTGGGAGCTGGATGTGAGCTAGGTCAGGTCCTTAGCTGGAGAGTGGGATGGAGATGTGATGTGGAGCTTGGGTCGGTCCCTAGCTGGAGGTTAGCCTGGATGTTAAGCTGTAGGCAGATCCCTAGCTGAAGAGTGGAGCTGGAATGTGAGCTGGGTTCAGGTTCCCTAGCTGGAGAGTGGGAGCGGGAGTCCGGTCCCTAGATGGAGGAGTGGAGATGGAGGTCAGTCCCCTAGCTGGAGAGTGGAGCTGGATGTGAGCTGGAGTCATGTCCCTAGCTGGAGAGTGGAGCCTGAATTGAGCTGGAGTCAAGGTCCCCTAGCTGGAGAGTGGAGACTGATGTGAGCTGGAGTCAGGTCCCTAGCATGAGAGTGAGCTGGGAAGTCAGAGGTCCGCTAGCTAGAGGAGTGGAGCTGGAGTCATGGTCCCTAGTTGGAGAGTGGAGCTGGAGTCACGCTACCTAGCTGGAGAGTGGAGCTGAAATGTGAGCTAGGAGTCAGGTCCCTAGCTGGAAGAGTGGAGCTGGAATGTTAGGCTGGAGTCCAGGTCCCTATCTGGGAGAAGTGGAGCTGGAGTTCAGGTACCTAGCTGGAGAGTGGAGCTGAGTAGTGAGCTGGGATTTAGGTCCATAGATGGAGACTGGAGCTGAATTTGAGAGGGAGTCAGGTCCATAGCTGGAGAGTGGAAGTCTGAGTCAGTACCTAGCTGGAGGAGATGATGCTCAATTGTGAGCTGGAAGTCAGGTCCCTAGCTGGGAGAGTGGAACTGGGATGTGATTGGGAGTTCCATCCCTAGCTGGAGAGTGGAGCTGGATGTGTGCTTTGGGGTTGTAGGTCCCTTAGCTGGAGAAGTGGAGATGGATTGTGAGCTGGAGGCAGGTCCCTAGCGGAGGGTTTGAGCTGGATGTAAGCTGTCAGTCAGGTCCCTAGCTGGAGAGTGGAGCTGGATGTTGGAATTGGATTCAAGTCCCTAGCTGGAGAGTGGAGCTGGATGGTGAGCTGGAGGTCAGGTCTCTAGCTGGCGAGTGGGAGCTGGAGTCAGGTCCCGCCTAGCTGGAGAGTGGAAGATGCCAGTCAGGCTACCTAGCTGGAGAGTGGAAGCTGAGTGTGAGCTGGGATTCAGAGTCCCTAGCTGGATGAGTGAGCTGAATGTGAGATGGATTCAGGTCCCTAGCTGGAGAGTGGAGCTGGAAGTCAGGTACCTAGGCTGGAGAGTGGAGCTGGAGTCAGTTACCTAGCTGGATAGTGGAAGCTGATGTGAGCTGGTGGCAGGTCCTAGCTGGAGAGTTGGATCTTGAGTCAGGTACCTTAGCTGAGAGATGTGAAGCTGGATGTGAGCTGGGGGCAGTTCCCTAGTCTGGAGAGTGGAGCTGAAGGTGAGCTTGAGTCAGGCCCCTAAGTGAGAGAGTGGAGGCTGGAGTCAGGTACCTAGCTGGAGAGTGTAGCTGGATGTGAGCTGGTGGCAGGTCCTAGCTGGAGTATTGGAGCTTGAGTCCAGGTACCTAGCTGTAGAGTGGAGCGAAATGTGAGCTGGAGTCAGGTCCCTCCCTGGAGAGTGGAGCTGGATTTGAATTGGCAGTCATCCCTGAGCTGGAGAGTGGAGATAGGATGTTGAGCTACAGTCAGGTCCCTAGACTTGAGCGTGGAATCTGGATGTGGCTGGGGGTCAGGACCCTAGCTGGAAGAGTGGAGAGATGGATGGGATCTGACAGTCAGGTCCCTAGCTGAGAGTGTGAGCGTGGATGTGAGCTGGGGTCAGGTCCCTAGCTGGAGAGTGGAGAGGGATTTTGAGCTGGAGTTTCAGTTCCCTAGCTGGAAAGGTGGAGCTGGTGTGCGGCTGTGCGGTACAGGTCACTAGGCTGAGAGTGTGAGATGGAGTCAGGTCCCTAGCTGGAGAGTGGAGCTGGATGATGAGCTGGGAGTCAGGTCCCTAGCTGGAGGATGTGGAGCCTGAGTGAGCTGGAGTCGCTCCACTAGATGGAGAGTGGAGCCGAGTCAGGTCCCTAGCTGGAGGATTGGAGCTGGATTGAGCTTGGAGTCAGGTAACCTAGCTGGAGAGTGGAAGCTGTGTGTGAGCTGGAGAATGTTCCCTAGCGAGGAGAGTGGGGAGCTGGTGGTGTGAGCTGGATCCAGGTCACCTAGATGAGAGTGGCGCTGGATTTGAGCTGGAATCACGGTCCATATCTGGAGAGTAGAGCTGGAATCAGCCACTAGCTTGGAGAGTGGGAGGCTGGATGTTATGTAGCTGGACAGTCAGTTCCCATAGCTGGAAGAGTAGCAGCTGGATTTGAGCTGGAGTCAGGTCCCTATCTGGAAGATTGGAGAATGCAGTCAGGTCCTTAGCTGGAGAGTGGAGCTGGATGTGATCTGGAGTACCGGTCCCTAGCTAGAGTGTGTGGGTACGTTGTGACGGGGAAGCTCGGGGTGGAGGATGTATCCTTTGGGTTAGGGAAAGTTTGCGCAGTAGTAGTGATGTGTGCAGGTCGTTAATATGGGTGTGTGTGCATCGCAGGTCTGGCCCGCGTTTGTCCGTGTGTTTTTTTTCATTCTCTCTGTGTGTGATGTAATTTTCTGTGTGATGTGGTAAGTAATTGGGTTCAGTTGGAGTGTTGGGGGCTGTGATTAGGGGAAGAGCGGCGCGCTGCTCAGGCGCCCTGCTCAGGAAAATGACTGTTCACAGTTGAGGGAGAGGTGTTTGTCTTTTCTTTCCCTTCTTTCCTTCTTCTCCTTTTCTTGTTTTCTCTGGAACTTGTGTCTTTACAGCATATAAAAAGGTCCATTGTTGTTACATTCTTCGTGATGGCTTCTCTCTCTTTCTCTCTCTCTTTCTCTCTCTGGTTGACTAGCTTGCTCAGGGAATGGATATGTATCATTTTGCGCTGCTTTCTGTTTTGAACCCCATGGCATGACTGGTGACTCCCCATTCAGTCTGGTCTCATCTCATCCTGTCTCGTCTCGTCCTGTCTCGTCTCGTCCTGTCTTGTCCTTGCCGCCTGGCTCTGGAGCGAGGTTTACATGTTGCCCATGTGGTCCTCCCAGCTTCCAAACTCCTCTGGTTGAGTGCAGGCTGGATGTGACAGCTGTGGCCGTTGTGCCTGAGCTCTTCTGTGGTGCTGGTTATGCTTAGGCACTATGCTAATGTGCTAACAAAGATTATGTATTTAAAGAAAGGAAGATCACCCACTCTCCATGTTAGAGTTGTCCCCTCTAAATCAAATGACTGTAACACACAGCCTCACCAGGAAGATCTACCAAGAAGTAATGAGAGACTTTAGGGCTGAGGCTAAACTAGAAAAAACTGAAGGGCTAGAACTACAGTGTCAATGCTAACTAAGGCTTTTAGGCTGCAGTTAGATGCCTAACTATCTTACCTCTAGGCTACAGTGCTAATGCTAACTAAGGCTCTAGTCTAGGCTGCAGTATTATGCTAACTAGATTAGCTGTAGGCTACAGTTGCTAATGCTAACTAGGCGTTACTCTCCCGTATTATACTAACTAAGACGGTAGGCTACAGTGCTAATGCTAATGAGCAGCAGGTGATTAGGAGATGATGAGCTCTGGAACAGCCAAACGGGCTGAGAGAGGCTGATCACATGGAGGCCCGACAGCCTCCTGACAGACAAAAGGGCTGAGAGAGGCTGATCACATGGAAGGCCCAGCCAGCCAGGCAGTCAGTCCTGGGGCCTGGGGTCCTATAATCTCCTAAAGAGGCTCAATGGCAGACACTGAGACACACACACACACACACACCATCACAGCGTCTGTCTAGTGTCTGCCTGGAAGGCCAGACGTTCACCCTGAATCAGTCCCAAAAAATTAACAGAGACAGAATGTCTGTCAGTGGCAACCCACCCAAGGTCAAAATAAAGCTGCTTTCAATTTGATTCCCAAATGCTTGATGAGATGTTTGACTTTGAAAGAGTCTTATGTGTAGTACCAAAATCAAAAATGGTTTAAACATTTGAAAATGTGAAAAAGTACCAACATGTATGCACTCACTACTGTAAGTGGCTCTGGATAATAGCGTCTGCTAAATGACTAAAATGTAAATGTAAAAATGTAGATAACGTCAAGAAAGTTTGATATATTCCAATTTGTTTTAGATCTCTGAGTTTATTTAAATCTCTCCTTGACTGTCTCTGTCCTGTCTGCCCGCCCGCCCTTCCATCTGTCAATGGCCTTGGGTGTCTGTGTTTTTGCAGTGTCAGCATCTGAGTCACTGTGTCTGTGTTACAGTTTTTGCCTATTGCTTACACACTTTTTGCAGAATTTGGCTCATTATGTCAAAACCTCAACACACAAGCCAATCAGACATAGCACTTGGAGATTAAAAACACTCACATATATGCCAAAATGAAACACTGCATCAAAACTTAAACACTCCTTTCTAAAAATGAAATTCTTGCAAAAAAAA
>JAGTTL010000516.1:32500-39505 GCA_036851935.1 Coregonus suidteri | reverse complement strand
GGATTGATAGAGTAGAGATGTAGAGAGAGATGTAGAGTAGAGATGAAGAGTGAGGATAGAGAACAGATGATGAGAGAGAGAAAAGGGGACTCCAGATGATAGAGTAGAGATATAGAGTAGAGATTAATAGAGTAGAGATGATAGAGTACAGATGATAGAGACTACAGATGATAGAGTAGAGAATGATATATAGATGATAGAGACTACAGATGATAGAGTAGAGATGATCCAGATGGCGAAAGTAGTGCAGTCCTGTTTCTGTCGTGTGTCTGTAAATAGCCTGTAAATACCCTGTTTTTTTGTATTTTTTCGTACTATTTCCCTATCAGACTTTTCATCCTTCTACAAAATAACTTTCCTGCAACCCGCCTCACCTCAATGTGGAACGGATTCTATTATTGACTTTACCTTTTATCTAGAATCTAGAATCTCCAGTTTGAAACTAGCTAGCCAGCTAACCTAGCTACTTGCTATTAGCCACAGCTAGCGGTGTTTCACCCAGAATCATTGGATTTTTCTTCCACTGGACATTGATCACGGATATTCGGCCAGTCTGACACAGCGCGTTATCGACCCAGAACATATCAGTTTTTCTGCCGAAAAAAAAAAAACAATCACTGATTCACTGGACCTTTAACTCGGATTCATCGCTACCAGCTGGCTACAACAACAACAAAACGGACGCTGTGGTCCTGGCTAATCATCCCGAGCTAGGCCCATCTCCCGGCTATCTCTACCTCTCTATCAACCGGAACGGGACCACCTAGTGTTGGACACGGCAGCCACGCCGAATCCTACAACGAGACTGGGCTCTGCCGACGAAATCGTCTGATGTGGTTACGACGTTAACCACGAAGATTCCATCCATCTGCTTAGCCCTGCCGTTAGCACACGTTATCCGTGGGCCCTATTACTCACTAAACTGAACTAGCTACTTGCTATAGCCACAGCTAGCGGTGTTGCACCCAGAATATTGGATTTTTTTTCCGCGGGATTAATTTTTTAATCCCTGGACATTGATCCACCGGATATTCGTCCAGTCTGCACCAGCGCGTTATCGACCAAGAACATTCAGTCATTTTTCCGCCAGAATCACGGAATTCACTGGACCTTTAACTCCGGATCGTCGCTACCCAGCTGGCTACAACAAAACGGACGTAGCACACGCTAGCCGTGGCCTCTTACTCATAGCGCGGTCACCACCGGACCTATATGATAAACTCAGCTATACAGCTGATATCTGTTGGACTGTTCCTTTTACGGTACTACATCCTGTTATGTTTAGCCCTCAGCCCAAACATGGTTAGTTTATTGTTGTTTCGGTTATTTCTAATTGTACTATATAACTGTAGACCCCCCAGCCTAGCTAAACCTTGCCTTAGTGGAGCTCCTTTGTCCCTCCGCCCATACACTCAGGGAGACCGACTCAATTGATGCCTCTAGAGATACTATCTCTTTCATTGTTACCCAACGCTTAGGTTTACCTCCACTTTTACTCATATCCTTCCATATCCTTGTCTGTACATAATGCCTGAAATCTTTTCTATAAACACCCGGAAATCTCCCCCTTTATTCTATGTACCCAACGCACTAGAAGACCAGTTTCTTAAAGCCTTTATCCGTATCCCTTATTCTAGTCCTCCTCTGTTCCTCTGGTGATGTAGAAGGCTAACCCAGGGCCTGTAGCCCCCAGTATCACTCTCCTACTCCCCAGGAGCTATCATTTGATTGACTTCTGTAATCGCAAAAAGTCTGGTTTCTTAGCAAATAAATATCAGAAGTCTACTTCCTAAGTTTGAGTTATTCACTGCGTTAGCACACTCTGCCAACCCTATGTTCTAGCAGTGTCTGAATCCTGGCTCAGGAAGCGCCACCAAAAATTCTGAAATTTCCATCCCCAACTATAACATTTTCCGTCTAGATAGAAACTGCCAAAGGGGGTGGAGTTGCAATCTACTGTAGAGATAAGCCTGCAGAGCTCTATCATACTATCCCAGGTCTGTTGCCAAACAGTTTGAGCTTATACTTCTAAAAATCCACCTTTCCAGAAATAAGTCTCTCACTGTGCCGCTTGCTACAGAACCCCCCTCAGCCCCCAGCTGTGCCCTGGACACCATATGTGAATTGATTGCCCCCCATTTATCCTCTGAGTTTGTACTGCTGGTGACCTAAATCGGGTATATGCTTAATACCACCAGCCATCCTACAAGTCCAAGCTAGATTCCCTCAACCTCACGCAAATTATCAACGAACCTACCAGGTACAACCCTAAATCCTTAAACATGGGTACCTCATAGATATCATCCTGAAACTAACATACCCTCTAAATACACCTCAGCTGTCTTCAACCAGGATCCTCAGCGATTCACTGCCTTATTGCTGCCTTCGTCGTAACGGGGCTGCGGTCAAACACCACCCCTCATCACTGTCAAACGCTCCCTAAAACACTTTAGCGAGGAGGCCTCCTAAATTGACCTGGCCCAGGTATCCTGGATGGATATAGATCTCATTCCGTCAGTAGAGGATGCTGGTTGTTCCTTAAAAGTAGTAATTTCCTCTCAATCTTTAAATAAACATGCCCCATTCAAAAAATACAGAACTAAGAATACGATATAGCCCTGGTTTCCTCCTTCAGACTGGACTGCCCTTGACCAGCACAAAAAATCCTGTGGCGTACAGCATTAGCATCAAAATAGCCCCCGCGACTATGCAATTTTCAGGGAAGTAGGAACCAATATACACAAGCAGTCAGGAAAGCAAAGGCTAACTTTTTCAAACAGAAATTTGCATCCTGTAGCACTAACTCCAAAAAGTTTTGGGACACTGTAAAGTCCATGGAGAATAAGAGCACTTCTCCCAGGCTGCCCACTGCACTGAGGCTAGGAAAACACTATCACCACCGATAAATCTACAATAATCGAGAATTTCAACAAGCATTTGCTACAGCTGGCCATGCTTTCCATCTGGCTACCACCTAACCCGGCACCAACTCTGCACCCTCTGCTGCAACTTGCCCATGCCCCCCCGCTTCTCCTTCACACAAATTCAGACAGCTGATGTTTTGAAAGCGCTGCAAATCTGGACCCCCTACAAATCAGCTGGGCTAGACAATCTGGAACCCTTTCTTTCTAAAACTAGCCGCGAAAATTGTCGCAACCCCTATTTAACTAGTCTGTTCAACCTTCTCTCTTCATAACGTCTGAGAGATCCCCAGAGATTGGAAAGCTGCCGCGGTCATCCCCCTCTTCAAAGGGGGAGTGACACTCTAAGATCCAAACTGCTACAGACCTATATCCATCCTGCCCTGCCTTTCGAAAAGTATTCGAAAGCCAAGTTAACAAACAGATCATCGACCATTTCGAAATACCACCGTACCTTCTCCGCTATGCAATCCGGTTTCCCGAGCTGGTCACGGGTGCACTTCAGCCACGCTCAAGGTCCCTAAACGATATTATAACCACGATTGATAATAGGACAGTACTGTGCAGCCGTCTTTCATCGACCTGGCCAAGGCTTTCGACTCTGTCACCACCGCATTCTTATTTGGCAGACTAAATAGCCTTGGTTTCTCAAATGACTGCCCGCCTGGTTCACCAACTACTTCTCAGATAGAGAGTCAGTGTGTCAAATCGGAGGGCCTGTTGTCTGGACCTATGGCAGTCTCTATGGGGGTGCAACAGGGTTCAATTCTTGGGCGACACTTTTCTCCGTGTATATCAATGATGTCGCTCTTGCTGCTGGTGACTCTCAGATCCACCTCTACGCAGACGACACCAATTTTGTATACATCTGGCCCTGCATTGGACACTGTGTTAACAACCTCCAAACGAGCTTCAATGCCATACAACCAATCCTTCAGTAGCCTTCAACTGCTCTAAACACTAGTAAAACTAAATGCATGCTTTTCAATCGAACGCTGCTAGCACCCGCCCACCCGACTAGAATCACCACTCTCACGGGTCTGACCTAGAGTATGTGGACAACTACAAATATCTAGGTGTCTGGTTAGACTGTAAAACTCAACTTCCAGACTCACATAAAGAATCTCCAATCCAAAGTTAAATCTAGAATCGGCTTCCTATTTCGCAACAAAGCCTCCTTCACTCAAGCTGCCAAACATGCCCTCGTAAAATGACTATCCTACCGATCCTTGACTTCGGCGATGTAATTTACAAAATAGCCTCCAACACTCTACTCAGCAAATTGGATGTAGTCTATCACAGTGCCATCCGTTTTTGTCTCCAAAGCCCCATACACTACCCACCACTGTGACCTGTACGCTCTTGTTGGCTGGTCTCACTACATGTTCGTCAAACCCACTGGCTCCAGGCCATCTATAAATCACTGCTAGGCAAATCCCCGCCTTATCTTAGCTCATTGGTCACCATAGCAGCACCCACCCGTAGTCTGCGCTCCAGCAGGTATATCTCACTGGTCATTCCCAAAGCCAACACCTCCTTTGGCCGCCATTCCTTCCAGTTCTCTGCTGCCAATGACTGGAACGAATTGCCCCAAAAATCTCTGAAGCTGGAGACTCTTTATCTCCCTCAATAACTTTAAGCATCAGTTGTCAGAGCACCTTACCAATCACTGCACCTGTACACAGCCCATCTGAAATTAGCCACCCAACTACCTCATCCCTATATGTTATTTATTTTGCTCTTTTTGCACCCCAGGAGTATCTCTATTTGCAACATCATCTCTTGCACATCTAGCATTCCAGTGTTAATACATTGTAATTATTCTGCACTATAGCCTATTTATTGCCTTACCTCCATAACTTGCTACATTTGCACACACTGTATATATATTTTCTGTTGTATTTCTGACTTTATGTTTTTTTTACCCCATATGTAACTCTGTGTTGTTTTAATTGCACTACTTTGCTTTATCTTGGCCAGGTCGCAGTTGTAAATGAGAACCTGTTCTCAACTGGCTTACCTGGTTAAATAAAGGTGAAATAAAAAAATAATAAAAAAAAATAGAGTAGAGATGATAGAGACTACAGATGATAGAGTAGAGATGATAGAGACTACAGATGATAGAGTAGAGATGATAGAGACTACAGATGATAGAGTAGAGATGATAGAGTAGAGATGATAGAGACTACAGATGATAGAGTAGAGATGATAGAGACTACAGATGATAGAGTAGAGATGATAGAGACTACAGATGATAGAGTAGAGATGATAGAGTAGAGATGATAGAGACTACAGATGATAGAGTAGAGATGATAGAGACTACAGATGATAGAGTAGAGATGATAGAGACTACAGATGATAGAGTAGAGATGATAGAGTAGAGATGATAGAGACTACAGATGATAGAGTAGAGATGATAGAGTAGAGATGATAGAGTAGAGATGATAGAGTAGAGATGATAGAGACTACAGATGATAGAGTAGAGATGATAGAGACTACATATGATAGAGTAGAGATGATAAATACTACAGATGATAGAGTAGAGATGATAGAGTAGAGATGATAGAGACTACAGATGATAGAGTAGAGATGATAGAGTAGAGATGATAGAGACTACAGATGATAGAGTAGAGATGAGAGTAGAGATGATAGAGTAGAGATGATAGAGACTACAGATGATAGAGTAGAGATGATAGAGACTACAGATGATAGAGTAGAGATGATAGAGTAGAGATGATAGAGACTACAGATGATAGAGACTACAGATGATAGAGTAGAGATGATAGAGACTACAGATGATAGAGTAGAGATGATAGAGTAGAGATGATAGAGACTACAGATGATAGAGTAGAGATGATAGAGTAGAGATGATAGAGACTACAGATGATAGAGTAGAGATGATAGAGTAGAGATGATAGAGACTACAGATGATAGAGTAGAGATGATAGAGACTACAGATGATAGAGTAGAGATGATAGAGTAGAGATGATAGAGACTACAGATGATAGAGTAGAGATGATAGAGTAGAGATGATAGAGTAGAGATGATAGAGTAGAGATGATAGAGGTAAATTATAGAGTACTAGATGCTGTATTCAGGGAGTAGAGATGCTATATCCTGACCGTGACTTTGTGTGTAATGGCCTTCTGTAGTCCCTCAGGGGATATCTGGAGCAGTTCAGCTACAACTCTGATCTCCTGAGCACTGACCACAGACGCCACCTCCTGGCCATCAGCCTGCAGTACAACACAAAAGACAAACATACAGCGCATTCGGAAAGTATTCAGACCCTTTGACTTTTTCCACATTTTGTTACGTTACAGCCTTATTCTAAAATTGATTAAATAGTTTTTTTCATCAATCTACACACAATATCCCATAATGACAAAGCAGAAACAGGTTATCAATTTTTGCAAATGTAAAATAAAATAAAACAGAAATATAACATTTACATAAGTATTCAGACCCTTCACTCAGTACTTTGTTGAAGCACCTTTGGCAGCGATTACAGCCTCGACTCTTCTTGGGTGTGACGCTACAAGCTTGGCACACCTGTATTTGGGGAGTTTCTCCCATTCTTCTCTGCAGATCCTCTCAAGCTCTGTCAGGTTGGATGGGGAGCGTCGTTGCACAGCTATTTTCAGGTCTCTCCTGAGATGTTCGATTGGGTTCAAGTCCGGGCTCTGGCTGGGCCACTCAAGGACATTCAGAGACTTAATAATAATAATAAATAATATGCCATTTAGCAGACGCTTTTATCCAAAGCGACTTACAGTCATGCGTGCATACATTTTTTGTGTATGGGTGGTCCCGGGGATCGAACCCACTACCTTGGCGTTACAAGCGCCGTGCTCTACCAGCTGAGCTACAGAGGACCGTCCCGAAGCCACTCCTGCGTAGTCTTGGCTGTGTGCTTAGGGTCGTTGTCCTGTTGGAAGGTGAACCTTCGCCCCAGTCTGAGGTCCTGAGCACTGTGGAGCAGGTTTTCATCAAGGATATCTCTGTACTTTGCTCCGTTCACCTTTCCCTCGATCCTGACTAGTCTCCCAGTCCCTGCCGCTGAAAAATATCCCCACAGCATGAT
>JAGTTL010000516.1:0-27500 GCA_036851935.1 Coregonus suidteri | reverse complement strand
ATCATACTCACTCCTCCAGATAGATCTATATACACCAGATCATACTCACTGTTCAAGATAGATCTATATACACCAGATCATACTCACTCCTCCAGAGAGATATATATCTATATACACCAGATCATACTCACTCCTCCAGAGAGATATAGATCTATATACACCAGATCATACTCACTCCTCCAGATAGATATATATCTATATACACCAGATCATACTCACTCCTCCAGAGATATATAGATATATATACACCAGATCATACTCACTCCTCCAGATAGATCTCCACGTATTTCCCGAAGCGACTGGAGTTGTCGTTGCGAACTGTTTTGGCATTTCCAAATGATTCCAGAAGAGGAGCCGCCTCAAGAATCTGGCAACGTATTAAATAAAACATCATAATGGAAATACCAGCAGGTAGAACATGCAGACAGGGTAGCTAGCTGCTCTTCAGAACACAGCAGGTAGAACATGCAGACAGGGTAGCTAGGAACACAGCAGGTAGAACATGCAGACAGGGTAGCTAGCTGCTCTTCAGAACACAGCAGGTAGAACATGCAGACAGGGTAGCTAGCTGCTCTTCAGAACACAGCAGGTAGAACATGCAGACAGTGTAGCTAGCTGCTCTTCAGAACACAGCAGGTAGAACATGCAGACAGGGTAGCTAGGAACACAGCAGGTAGAACATGCAGACAGGGTAGCTAGCTGCTCTTCAGAACACAGCAGGTAGAACATGCAGACAGGGTAGCTAGCTGCTCTTCAGAACACAGCAGGTAGAACATGCAGACAGGGTAGCTAGCTGCTCTTCAGAACACAGCAGGTAGAACATGCAGACAGTGTAGCTAGCTGCTCTTCAGAACACAGCAGGTATAAACATGCAGACAGGGTAGCTAGGAACACAGCAGGTAGAACATGCAGACAGGGTAGCTAGCTGCTCTTCAGAACACAGCAGGTAGAACATGCAGACAGGGTAGCTAGCTGCTCTTCAGAACACAGCAGGTAGAACATGCAGACAGGGTAGCTAGCTGCTCTTCAGAACACAGCAGGTAGAAACATGCAGACAGTGTAAGCTAGCTGCTCTTCAGAACACAGCAGGTAGAACATGCAGACAGGGTAGCTAGCTGCTCTTCAGAACACAGCAGGTAGAACATGCAGACAGGGTAGCTAGCTGCTCTTCAGAACACAGCAGCAGGTAGAACATGCAGACAGGGTAGCTAGCTGCTCTTCAGAACACAGCAGGCAGAACATGCAGACAGGGTAGCTAGCTGCTCTTCAGAACACAGCAGGCAGAACATGCAGACAGGGTAGCTAGCTCCTCTTAAGCCCAGTACAGCAGAGACACAGTCAGAACAGTCCCAGTTTAAACAGAATGGTAATAGAATGTATTATGATGGTATGGTAATATAATGTTTTATGATAGTATGGTAATATAATGTATTATGATAGTTTGGTAATATAATGTATTATGATAGTATGGTAATAGAATGTATTATGATAGTACGGTAATAGAATGTATTATGATAGTATGGTAATAGAATGTATTATGATAGTATGGTAATAGAATGTATTATGATAGTATGGTAATAGAATGTATTATGATAGTACGGTAATATAATGTATTATGATAGTACGGTAATAGAATGTATTATGATAGTACGGTAATAGAATGTATTATGATAGTACGGTAATAGAATGTATTATGATAGTACGGTAATAGAATGTATTATGATAGTACGGTAATAGAATGTATTATGATAGTACGGTAATAGAATGTATTATGATAGTACGGTAATAGAATGTATTATGATAGCATGGTGTTACGGATACAGGTATCCTGTGTTTTTGTGTGTTTCTCTCCTTCTGCCCTAATCACAGGTGTCCTGTATGTTCCTGATTGGTGGTCGTTGAGGTGTCTGCTGATTGGACCAATCAGTGAACATTCCTGTGAATAGCACCACCTGTTACTCGTTTGTTCAATCACACAGCCCATTGTATAAAAACCAGTCTTGTGTTTGTTGAGAGAGACTTTTTCCATATGTGAGTATGGACACGGTGGTGTCCTGTGTGTTGTGTACTCACTAAGTTGTTGGTTACCCTATTGGTAACTTTATTAGAATCTAGTTCTTTACCTGAGTGTGGATACTGTTGTATCCTGTGTGGTGTGTACTTATATAATTGCTGATTACCCTGTTTGGTAGCTTTGTGTGTTTCTGGGAAAAGGGGAGTTTAAGCTAGTTGCCCTTGGGCGTACATTACCCGTAGGAAGAACTCTGTCTATAAACACTAGTGAGACCTGAGCGGACCACCCACTGTATTTTTGTATGGTAGCAGTAGCCTAGCGGTTCTTGAGGCAGGCAAGATCAGTTTAGGGGGTTTTACACTATTGTTTCATTTCTTGGGTCCTGCTCAGCCCTTTTTCCCAAACCCTTACCGTGTGTTCAGAAATAAACACTTTGTGTTTGACGGTAGTTCATGGTTGTTGTGTCATTTTTGGTTTCTCACTGTTTTGTCCCTGCCACACTTATAATTTACATGAATTTATGTTACGGGTCTCATGTCCATCCACCCTAGATGTTTAGAGCCACGGGGTTCGTAACATAAAGTGGGGGCTCGTCTGGGATCCTATCTATCCCATGATACTCATGTAAATTAGTCAGTGTCTGGTTCAGTGTTGAGCTTGGCAGCTGTAACTACCTGTTTTTTTTGTGTGTTCAGTAGTCGACGGCTCGTGTTGCTAGTAGGATGGCTACTTTTGAGTTGGAGGCATTTTTGGAAAACCCTACGTGGGAGGTTTTTGATAATTGCCGTAGAGTGGATCTACAGGTTTTTGGCTGACCACTTTTCTGCACCCATACCGAGGGGTTTAGTGAAAGCAGAAGTTAGGGAAGTAGTGCTAGCGATATTGTTAAACGAGCGAGTGTTTGAGTTACCGCCGCCTGAGTCTGCTGCTCCTGTAGGGGATGTGGTTGCTGTTTCCTGTAAGCCCATCAGTGTCTGAGGACGAGGCTAAGGCTCCAGCCACATGCCCCGTTATGACCCACTCTCCCCACTGACTGACAGTGATGCCAGGATCGATGTCCGCTCGCCACGGCTCCAAATGGAGGCGGAAGAGCGGCACAAATCAGGCAAGACAAGCTGGAGATGCGTAAGCTAGAGGCAGAACAGGAGACGCGTAAGCTAGAGGCAGAACAGGAGACGCGTAAGCTAGAGGCAGAACTGGAGACGCGTAAGATGGAAATGGAGATGCGTAAGATGGAACTGGAGGTGCGTAAAATGGAACTAGAGGCAGAAACAGCGAGGTTAGTCTCTGCTCATACTATGCCTGCTAGTGAGCCATCCTCACCAGCTGTGTCATCTGCTACGTTTGATATTAGTAGGCAGATCACCTTGGTACCTGTGTTCAGGGAGTCAGAGGTTGATTCCTATTTCAGTGTTTTTTGAACGTATAGCGGTAGCATTGAAATGGCCCGATGAGGTATGGTGCCTATTACTTCAGTGTAAGCTAACAGGTAAAGCCCAAGAGGTTCTGGCAGCGCTACCTCTTGAAGACAGTTTGAATTATGCCGTGGTCAAAGCTACTGTTCTTCGTGCCTATGAGCTTGTTCCTGAGGCATATCGACAAAGATTTAGGTCTCATAAAAAGTCTCCTACTCAGACTTATGTGGAGTTTTTGCTAGAGACAAAGGAAATCTGTTTGACAAATGGCACAGTGCTAGTAAGGTAACTGATTTTAACTCTCTACGGGAGTTAATCTTGTTAAAAGAGTTTAAAAATTGCTTACCGGAACGCATTGTAGTTTATCTGAACGAACAGAAAGTATCCTCACTGTCGGAAGCGTCTGTATTGGCAGACGAGTTTGTGTTGACGCATAAGAGCGTGTTTTCGGCTCGTACGGAGAGCAGGGCTGCGGAGTTGCTAACTTTTAGTCCTAGTCGACCAGCATACGTCCAGCACGCCCAAAAGATGTGCGTCACTGTTTCTATTGTCATAAGGTGGGACATTTGGTTAGTGATTGCTTTTTGCTTAAACGCAAACCGGGGATGCCTCAGCACACCAGGCCACCAACGGGTGTTGGGCTGATTCGTACGGTTGTAAGGCCGGAATCAAGACAGAAGCCTCATAGTGAATGTGGTTTGAAAGTCCCTGTCCCAGATCACAGTTATGAACCGTTCATTTTTGAGGGGTTTGTTTCTATATCAGATGATGAAGCGTCTCAGCGTCCAGTTAGAATCCTCAGAGATACTGGTGCGGCGCAGTCGTTCATACTAGCTGATGTGTTGCCCTTGTCTAATAATACATATTGTGGTTCCAGTGTGTTAGTACAAGGAATTGAAATGGGTTTCGTCCCAGTGCCATTGCACTTTGTGAACGTACACTCTGAGTTAGTCAGTGGATTGTTCAGAGTTGGGGTACGTCCAATGTTGCCAGTAAAAGGTGTGACATTTATAATGGGCAACGATATTGCCGGAGGAAAGGTGATACCCGTATTGGAGGTAATGGATAAAAGTGACCAGTCTCTCTCCGAGGAGCTGGCACAGGGTTATCCAGATGTGTTCCCCGCTTGTGCTGTCACACGTGCTCAAGCACGACAAGTGGGTGAAGTGGTAGATTTGTCAGACACGATTCTATTCAGAGAGTGTGACCCAGAGGATAGTTCGGGTGCTACCTCTGGTAAGCTGGTGCAGTCTGACCAACAGCCCAGAGAAAGGAAGAAGGATGTGGAACTTGTTGCTGAGGCAATACAGTTACCAGTTACTCGTGAGCAGCTGATCGCTAACCAACAGGTTGACATTAGCCTGGCTAAATGTTTTTCAAGTGTTGTCTCAGAGGACGAGCTAAAGAAGAAAAACATGGCATACTTCATTGATGGTAATCTCCTCATGCGTAAATGGACATCCCATGTTGACGCTGGCGGAGATTGGAATGCTGTTTACCAAATAGTGATTCCTACAGCCTTTCGACAAAATGTTTTATCCCTCGCTCATGATCACCAGTGGTCCGGACATCTGGGAGTCACCAAGACTTATGATCGTGTTTTGCGACATTTCTTTTGGCCTGGCTTAAGACAAGATGGGCTCAGTTCTGTCGGACTTGCCACACCTGTCAAGTAGTTTGGAAACCGAACCAGGTTATTTCCCCCGCGCCTCTTTGTCCCATACCGGCCATAGGTGAACCATTCGAACATGTGATGGTTGATTGTGTTGGACCATTACCAAAAACAAAATCTGGTAACCAGTTTATGTTGACAATTATGTGTGTGGCCACCAGGTACCCAGAGGCCATTCCTCTGCGAAGGATTACTGCTCCGGGTGTGAGTAAAGCGTTGATCAAATTCTTCTCAACTTTTGGATTACCTAAGGTGATACAAACTGATCAGGGTACGAATTTCCTTTCTAAACTTTTCAAACAAGTGTTAAAATCCTTGTCAGTTATACACCGTGTGTCAAGCGCATATCACCCAAGTCTCAGGGTGCGCTTGAACGTTGGCATCAGACCCTGAAGGCTATGCTCTGTAAATATTGCTTGGAATCTGAGAAAGATTGGGATGAGGGAGTTCCTCTAGTGTTTGTTTGCTGTCCGTGAGACAGTACAGGAATCCTAGGGTTCAGCCCAGCTGAACTGGTGTTTGGACACACCATGAGAGGACCTATGAAAGTCCTTAAGGATCAGTTTTTGTCACAAGAGTTGTGTGTGAAAGGAAATGTGTTGGACTACGTTAGTCGCTTTCGTGAGCGCCTACATGCTGCCTGTGCTCTAGCAAAGGAAGCGCTGTCTTCCTCACAGAAACGGATGAAACGACACTATGACACACAGGCTGTTTCTCGTTCACTGCAGCCAGGTGACCGAGTTCTTGTGTTGTTGCCTGTGCCAGGAGCGTCATTGTCAGCACGTTTCTCTGGTCCTTATGTCATTGAAAAGAAACTAACTGAAACTGACTATGTGATACAGACTCCTGATAGAAAACGCCAATCTCATGTGTGCCACGTTAACATGTTGAAGACATAACCACAACAGACCCCGTCACTCAGGTAGACAGTCCAGAGAAACTGGCCGAGTCGGCTGTGTCTCTGTTGCTGCTACGGCTGTAGTGGGAGGTCATGTTAATGATGTGGACGGAGATGGTTTGGAGTTGCGCAATACTCAGCAGCAGTGTGCTAGATTGCCCAATTCAGAGATGCTGCTGTCTCTCCCGTCAAGCCTGATTCATTTAACGGACAGACAGTCAGATGATATTGTGAGACTATTACACAGCTTTCCATGTCTTTTTAATGATGTTCCTACATGTACAAATGTGTTAGAACATGACATAATGTTGGAAACGCTGCACCTATCAAGCAACATCCTTATCGTGTCAACGTCGCTAAGAGAAAGATAATGAGGGGTGAGGTCGGTTATTTTGCTGGAGAATAACCTGGCTTATGCCAAGTTCAAGTCCTTGGAGTTCTCCGTGCATTCTGGTTCCTAAACCTGATGGGACATCCAGATTATGTACGGACTATCGGAAAGTCCAATGCGGTCACAGTGCCCGACTCGTTCCCGGTTACCCAGACCCAGACTGGATGACTGTATTGATACTGTTTTGGTGCTGCTACTTATGTAAAAAAAAAACAAATTAGATCTTCTAAAAGGTACTGGCAGGTGCCGTTAACCCCACGTGCCTCCGACATCTCTGCATTTGTGACCCCAGATCACTTCCTACAATATGCTGTCATGGCATTTGGGATGCGGAACGCACCAGCCACTTTCCAACGCCTGGTTAACACAGTATTGGCTGGGGTTCCTAATTGTAGTGCTTACCTTGATGATCTGGTAATTTATTCAACTGAGTGGTCTGATCATGTTAAACACTCTAAGGTAGTGTGTGAACGTCTAGCAACCGCTTCTCTAACCCTGAACTTAGCAAAGTGCGAGTTTGGGAAGGCCACTGTTACTTATCTTGGTAAACAGGTCGGCCATGGTCAGGTGCGCCCTGTAGATGCCAAGGTCTCAGCTATAAAAACGCATTTCCCGCACCTACCACCAGAAGAGAGCTACGCCGTTTTTTAGGGATGGTTGGCTACTACCGTAGTTTCTGTAAAAATTTTCTCTGCTGTAGTTGCTCCATTAACGGATTTGCTCAGTCCGGCGAGAAAATTTGTATGGTCTGAAGATTGTCGTACTGCTTTCAACACTGCTAAAGCACTCTTATGTAGTACTCCTGTTCTTGCTGCGCCAGATTTTGAACGACCGTTTAAACTGGAGGTAGATGCAAGTGCCAGAGGTGCTGGTGCTGTTCTACTGCAGCAAGACCAGAGTGGAGTGGACCATCCTGTCTGTTATTTTTCACAGAAATTTAACAAATGTCAGACAAACTATTCCACCATTGAACAAGAAGCTCTAGCTTTGTTGTTAGCTCTGCAGTACTTTGAAGTTTATGTTGGTTCCAGTGCATTACCAGTGGTAGTGTATACTGACCATAACCCCTTAGTTTTTCTCCACCGGATGTACAACCAGAACCAACGCCTTATGCGTTGGGCACTTGTCGTGCAAAATTATAATTTGGAGATCCGCCACAAAAAGGGGTTAGATAATGTGATGGCAGATGCTTTGTCTCGTGTTTGATGATCTAGTTTTTTTTTTTTTTTTTTGTTATCCCGGCAGGATGATTATTGAATTTTGGGTGTTGTGATAGTACGTGTATCGCAAACCATTTTGGTTTGCTCTTTTAAGGGTGGGAGTGTTACGGATACAGGTATCCTGTGTTTTTGTGTGTTTCTCTCTCCTTCTGCCCTAATCAAAGGTGTCCCTGTATGTTCCTGATTGGTGGTCGTTGAGGTGTCTGCTGATTGGACCAATCAGTGAACATTCCTGTGAATAGCACCACCTGTTTACTCGTTTGTTCAATCACACAGCCCATTGTATAAAAACCCAGTCTTGTGTTTGTTGAGAGAGAGAGAGACTTTTTCCATATGTGAGTATGGACAACGGTGGTGTCCTGTGTGTTGTGTACTCACTAAGTTGTTGGTTTACCCTATTGGTAACTTTATTAGAATCTAGTTTCTTTACCTGAGTGTGGATACTGTTGTATCCTGTGTGGTGTGTACTTATATAATTGCTGATTAACCCTGTTTGGTAGCTTTGTGTGTTTCTGGGAAAAAAGGGGAGTTTAAGCTAGTTGCCCTTGGGCGTACATTACCCGTAGGAAGAACTCTGTCTATAAACACTAGTGAGACCTGAGCGGACCACCCACTGTATTTTTGTATGGTAGCAGTAGCCTAGCGGTTTCTTGAGGCAGGCAAGATCAGTTTAGGGGGTTTTACACTATTGTTTCATTTCTTGGGTCCTGCTCAGCCCTTTTGTCCCAAACCCTTACCGTGTGTTCAGAAATAAACACTTTGTGTTTGACGGTAGTTCATGGTTGTTGTGTCATTTTTGGTTCTCACTGTTCCCTGCCACACTTATAATTTACATGAATTTATGTTACGGGTCTCATGTCCATCCACCCTAGATGTTTAGAGCCACAGGGTTCGTAACACATGGTAATAGAATGTATTATGATAGTATGGTAATAGAATGTATTATGATAGTATGGAAATAGAATGTATTATGATAGTATGGTAATAGAATGTATTATGATAGATGGTAATAGAATGTATTATGATAGTATGGTAATAGAATGTATTATGATAGTATGGAAATAGAATGTATTTGATAGTATGGTAATAGAATGTATTATGATAGTATGGTAATAAGAATGTATTATGTAGTATGGTAATAGAATGTATTATGATAGTATGGTAATAGAATGTATTATGATAGTATGGTAATAGAATGTGTATTATGATAGTATGGTAATAGAATGTATTATGTTATGATAGTTTGGTAATAGAATGTATTATGATAGTACGGTAATAGAATGTATTATGATAGTACGGTAATAGTAGAATGTATTATGATAGTACGGTAAAAGAATGTATTATGATAGTACGGTAAAAGAATGTATTATGATAGTACGGTAATAGAATGTATTATGATAGTACGGTAAATAGAATGTATTATGATAGTACGGGTAATAGAATGTATTATGATAGTACGGTAATAGAATGTATTATGATAGTACGGTAATAGAATGTATTATGATAGTACGGTAATAGAATGTATTTATGATAGTACGGTAATAGAATGTATTTGATAGTACGGTAATAGAATGTATTATGATAGTACGGTAATAGAATGTATTATGATAGCACGGTAATAGAAATGTATTATGATAGCACGGTAATAGAAATGTATTATGATAGTACGGAAATAGAATGTATTATGATAGTACGGTAATAGAATGTATTATGATAGTACGGTAATAGAATGTATTATGATAGTATGGAAAATAAATGTATTATGATAGTATGGAAATAGAATGTTATTATGATAGTATGGTAATAGAATGTATTATGATAGTATGGTAATAGAATGTATTATGATAGTATGGTAAATAGAATGTATTATGATAGTATGGTAATAGAATGTATTATGATAGTATGGTAATATAGAATGTATTATGATAGTTTGGTAATAGAATGTTATTATGATAGTACGGTAAATAGAATGTATTATGATAGTACGGTAATAGAATGTATTATGATAGTACGGTAAAAGAATGTATTATTATAGTACGGTAAAAGAATGTATTATGATAGTACGGTAATAGAATGTATTATGATAGTACGGTAATAGAATGTATTATGATAGTACGGTAATAGAATGTATTATGATAGTACGGAAATAGAATGTATTATGATAGTATGGTAATATAATGTATTTATGATAGTATGGTCATATAATGTATTATGATAGTATGGTAATAGAATGTATTATGATAGTATGGTAATAGAATGTATTATGATAGTACGGTAATAGAATGTATTTATGATAGTACGGTAATAGAATGTATTATGATAGTACGGTAATAGAATATGATTATGATAGTACGGGTAATAGAATGTATTATGATAGTACGGTAATAGAATGTATTATGATAGTACGGTAATAGAATGTATTATGATAGCATGGTAATAGAATTGTATTATGATAGTATGGAAATAGAATGTATTATGATAGTATGGTAATAGATGTATTATGATAGTACGGAAATAGAATGTATTATGATAGTACGGAAATAGAATGTATTATGATAGTACGGTTTAATAGAATGTTATTATGATAGTACGGTAATAGAATGTATATGATAGTACGGTAATAGAATGTATTATGATAGTAACGGTAATAGAATGTATTATGATAGTACGGTAATAGAATGTATTATGATAGTACGGTAATAGAATGTATTATGATAGTATGGTAAATAGAATGTATTATGATAGTATGGTAATAGAATGTATTTATGATAGTATGGTATAGAATGTATTATGATAGTATGGTAATAGAATGTATTATGATAGTATGGTAATAGAATGTATTATGATGTATGGTAATAGAAATGTATTATGATAGTTTGGTAATAGATGTATTATGATAGTTATGGTAATAGAATGTATTATGATAGTTTGGTAATAGAATGTAATTATGATAGTTTGGTAATAGAATGTATTATGATAGTTTTGGTAATAGAATGTATTATGATAGTTTTGTAATAGAATGTATTATGATAGTATGGTAATAGAATGTATTATGATAGTAATGGTAATAGAATGTATTATGATAGTATGGTGATAGAATGTATTATGATAGTATGGTGATAGAATGTATTATGATAGTATGGTGATAGAATGTATTATGATAGTATGGTAATAGAATGTTATTATGATAGTTTGGTAATAGAATGTATTATGATAGTTTTGGTAATAGAATGTATTATGATAGTATAGACAGACAGACCAGACAGACAGACAGACAGACAGACAGACAGACAGACAGACACCAACTACCTGAATCTGAGCAGCACAGGGAGACAGACCACAGGGAGACAGACACAGGGAGACAGACACAGGGAGACAGACACAGGGAGACAGACACAGGGAGACAGACACAGGGAGACAGACACAGGGAGACAGACACAGGGAGACAGACACAGGGAGATCAAGGTTTAGGATACAGAAGTGTGTGTGTGTGTGTGGTGTATGTGGGTGTGTATTTGGGTGTGTGTGTGTGTGTGTGTTTACCTGTTGTGTAACGTTGTGTTTGTGGTGTATTGCTGCTAGGTAACGCAGCACCAGTTTAGTGGCCTCAGTCTTCCCTGACCCACTCTCCCCACTGAAACAGAAACCACACACAGACACACAGACACTGAACTGATGTCAATATAAACACTAGGTAACACCTGCAGAGCCTATCCACTCTTCACCACCACACACAGACACACACACTGAACGGAATGTCGAATATAAACATGAATTATAACACACTAGGTACACTAACACCGTGCAGAGTCCTGACCCACTCTCCCCACTGACACAGAAACCACACACGACACACACACCTGAACTGAATGTCAATATAAACACTAGGTAACACTGTGCAGAGGCCTGATCACACTTCTCCCACCTGAAACAGAAACACCCACGACACACACACTGAACTGCATGTCAATATAAACACTAGGTAACACACTGCAAGAGTCTGATCCACTCTCCCCCACTGAACAGAAACCACACACAGACACACACACTGAACTGAATGTCAATATAAACACTAGGTAACACTAACACCCCAACACCACTGCAGAGGCCCCTGACCCACTCTCCCCACTGAAACAGAAACCACACACAGACACACACACTGAACTGAATGTCAATATAAACACTAGGTAACACTAACACACCAACACACTGCAGAGGCCCTGGGGCCATACTCTCCCCACTGAAACAGAAACCACACACAGACACAACACACTGAAACTGAATGTCAATATAAACACTAGGTAACACTAAAATACCAACACACTGCAGAGGTCACTATTGGATCTAAAGTTAGTGCTAAATGCAAACAAAACAAAATGCATGCTTTTTACTAGGTCTCATAACCCAGATTTAAATGAATTTGTAATGATTCGTTTGAACGGTACACAAATTGAACGAGTTCCTTCCTACAAATATCTTGGTATCTGGTTTGATGACAAACTGTCAGCCAAAAACATGTCACTGAGCTGGTGAAGAAGTTGAAGTTCAAGGTAATTTTTTTTACAGAAACAAAGCAGGTCTGACTTTAGTTAACAGGAAGGAAATTGTCCAGGCCACTTTTTTTATGTCTATTTCAGATTCTGGGGATATTAACTATATGCATGCTGCAGCATCTACACTTAAACCACTAGATGCTGTTTTCCATTGGGTTTATTACTGGTGATGGTTCTAGAACTCACCATTGGGCCCTATAGGTTTATTACTGGTGATGGTTCTAGAACTCACCATTGGGCCCTATAGGTTTATTACTGGTGATGGTTCTAGAACTCACCATTGGGCCCTATAGGTTTATTAGTGGTGATGGTTCTAGAACTCACCATTGGGCCCTATAGGTTTATTACTGGTGATGGTTATAGAACTCACCATTGGGCCCTATAGGTTTATTACTGGTGATGGTTCTAGAACTCACCATTGGGCCCCTATAGGTTTATTACTGGTGATATGTTCTAGAACTCACCATTGGGCCCTATAGGTTTACTGGTGATGGTTACTGAACTCCACCATTGGGCCCTATAGTGTTATTATCCTGGTGATGGTTTCTAGAACTGCACCATTGGGCCCTATAGGTTTTATTACTGGTGATGGTTCTAGAACTCACCATTGGGCCCTATAGGTTTATTACTGGTGATGGTTCTAGAACTCACCATTGGGCCCTATAGGTTTATTACTGGTGATGGTTCTAGAACTCACCATTGGGCCCTATAGGTTTTATGTACTGGTGATGGTTCTAGAACTCACCATTGGGCCCTATAGGTTTAATTACTGGTTGATGGTTCCTAGAACTCACCATTGGGCCCTATCTTTTATTACTGGTGGATGGTTGCTAGAACTCACCATTGGGCCCTATAGGTTTATTACTGGTGAGGTGCCTAGAACTCACCATTGGGCCCTATAGGTTTATTACTGGTGATGGTACTTGACCTCACCATTGGTCCCTATAGGTTTATTAGGATGATGGTTCTAGAACTCACCATTGGGCCCCTATAGGTTTTATTACTGGTGATGGGTCTAGAATCTCACCATTGGGCCCTATAGTTTATTACGTGGTGATGGTTCTAGAACCTCACCATTGGCCCCTATAGGTTTATTAGTGGTGATGGCTAAAGAACTCACCATTGGGCCATATAGGTTTATTACTGGTGATGGTTGTCAAAATCACCATTGGGCCCTATATGTTTATTACTGAGTGATGTTCTAGAACTCACCATTGGGCCCTATAGGTTTTTACTGGTGGATGGGCCGTTTTCTAGAACTCAACCATTGTGGCCCGATAGAGTTTATTACTGGTGAATGGTTCTAGAACTCACCATTGTGTTTTGTATCAAAAGGTTGGGTTGGCCCTCTTCGTATGTAAGCGAGAGAGCAACATTCTCTTGTGTTATTGAGAAACGTCCAACTTTTTTTTGGGGGGGTATCTATCACATTTAATTCAATTTTAGACTTCCAAAGACCAAACCCGGTCTCAGGCCTTTGGATAACACTGAGGCCCCTTCGGTCTCCACAGAGTTGGTTAAAACCTGATTTTATGGGGATTAACTCACAGAGCTTCTGAAATTAGACGGGTTGGTCCCCTGGTGTCGTTCAGCGTCATGATCAGAGTGACCTCTATGTTTGATAAATGTGACTGTTTCATAGTGTACTGAATGAGTTGGATGTATTTATTGCAGGGCCTCATCTGGAAAACAGACCCTAGTCTCAATATGGACTTCCCTGTCAAAATGAAGGTTAAAAAAACGCCAAGTCTTTCCACCCTCCCCACTGCCAACAGCTAACCCTGAACACCGGTCATTATGACAGCTGGCCAAGAGGGGACCAGTGGGTGGCCGGTTGTAGGGGTAAACGTAACGGGGTGGTTTCACTGAACCAGAGAAGAGGGTGAAAACTTAACGCTGGAAAGTGCCTCTGTGCCAACTTCACACACACTACACGCCACACGCACCCGCACACACACACACACAACACACACACACCACACAACACCCTGAGACATGATATACTGGGCCCAGACATGCTGGTTCTTTTTTCCCTTACAGGTGTCATAGAGTGTCCCAGACCGCGGGGGGACGGGGGGACGGGGGGGGAACGGGTTCCATCCACAGTGTGAATTGGAGCGCAGCAGCATCAATAATAAATATTCTAAGTGACATTCCATCTTTACCTCATCACATGCCTCAATCCTCCCTAACCCTAAAACACCATCCACTATGACAACGGGCCCAAGTGGACCTGTGGGTACCATCTCTCCATACTCCCTAAACACATCATTATGCCTGACTACTGGCCAGAGTGGACCTGTGGGTACCATTCTCTCCATACTCCCTAAACACCATCATTATGCCAATCTGGCCAGAGGGGACCTGTGGGTACCATCTCTCCATACTCCCTAAACACCACATTATGCCAACTGGCGCAGAGTGGACCTGTGGGTACCATCCTCTCCAGACTCCCTAAACAACCATCCTTATTGCCAACTGGCCAGAGGGGACCTGTGGGTACCATCTCTCCATACTCCCTAACCCTAAACACCATCATTATTGCCAACTGGCCGTTTGAGGGACCTGTGGGTACCATCTTCTCCATTACTTGTGTGGGGACCTCCCATAACCCTAAACACCATCATTATGCAACTGGCCTATTGGACCTGTGGGGTACCATCTCTCCATATCTCCCTTAACCCTAACCACCATGGGTAACATTCTCTCCATTCCCAAACTGCAAACTGGCCCAGAGTGGACCTGTGGACTACCATCTCTCACATACTCCCTAAACACCATCATTATGCCAACTGGCCAGAGTGGACTGTGGGTTACCATCTCTCCATACTCCCTAACCCTAACCCACATCATTATGCCAACTGGCCGAGAGGTGACCTGTGGGTACCATCTCTCCATACTTCATTATGCCTAACCCTAATACTCCCTAAACACCATCCTTATGCCCAACTGGCCAGGAGATGGACCTGTGGGTACCATCTCTCCATCCTCCCTAACCCTAAACACCATACATTATGCCAACTGGCCAGAGTGGACCTGTGGGTACCATCTCTCCATACTCCCTAACCCTAACACCATCATTATTGCCAACTGGCCAAAGGGGACCTTTGGCGTACCATACTCTCCATAACTCCCTAACCCTAAACACCATCATTATGCCAACTGGCCAGAGGGGCCTGTGGGTACCATCTCTCCATCCCACTCCCTAACCCTCACAACCATGCAATTATGCCAACTGACCATAGAGGGACCTGTGGGTACCATCCTCTCTCATACTCCCTAAATCCCTACATACACCATCATTATGCCAACTGGCCAGAGTGGAAGTCTGTGGGTACCATCTCTCCATACTCCCTAACCCTAATACACACCAAATAACACCATCATTATGCCAACTGGCCAGAGTGGACCTGTGGGTACCATCTTCTCCATACTCCTAACCCTAACCCATAATTAGCCAACTGGCCAGAGGGACCTGTGGTACCATCTCTCCATATCCTAACTGGCTCAGAGGGGAAGCTGTGGGTACCATCTCTCCATACTCCCCTAACCCTAAACACCATCATTATGCCACACTGGCCAGAGTGGACCTGTGGGGTACCATCTCTCCATACTCCTAAACACATCATTATGCCAACTGGACCAGACGGGACCTGTGGGTACCATCTCTCCATACTCCCTAAACCTCACACCACATTAATGCCCAACTGGCCAGAGTGGACCTGTGGGTACCATCTCTCCATACTCCCTAACCCTAACCTACATCATTTGCCAACTGGCCAGAGTGGACCTGTGGGTACCATCTCTCCATCCTACCTAAAACACCATTCATTATGCTACTGGCCAGAGTGGACCTGTGGTCGCTACCATCTCTCCATCCTCCCTAAACACCATCATTATGCCAAACTGGCTCAGAGTGGACCTTGTGGTGGTAACCATCTCTCCATCCTCTCCCTAATACACCCATCTATTATGCCAACTGGCCAGAGTGGACGTGTGTGGGTACCCATCTCTCCATACTCCCTAACCCTAACCACCATCCATTATGCCAACTGGCCAGAGTGGACTCTGTGGGTACCACTCTACCAGTCCCATACTCATGCCAAAAGCCTAACTGGCCTAACGAAAACCATCATTCTCCATGCCAACTGGCGCCCGGCCAGAGGGGACCTGTGGGTACCATCTCTCCATACTCCCTAAACCCTACCACCATCATTATGCCCATACCTGGCCATAGTGGACCTGTGGGTACCATCTTCTCCATACTCCCTAAACCCTAAACACCATCATTATTCCAAATGGCAGAGTGGACTGTGGGTACAATCTCTCCATCCTCCCTAAACACCAATCATATGCCCCCAACTGGCCAATAGTGAACCTGTGGGTACCATCTCTCCATACTCCCTAACCTAACTCACCATCATTATGCCAACTGGCCAGAGTGGACCTGTGGGTACCATCTCTCCATACTCCCTAAACACCATCATTATGCCAACTGGCCAGAGTGGGACCTGTGGGTACCATCTCGCCAGACTCCCTAACCACCATCATTATGCCAACTGGCCAGAGGGGGACCTGTGGGTACGCATCTCTCCATACTCCCTAACCCTAACACCATCATTACGGCCAACTGGCCAGAGTGGACCTGTGGTACCATCTCTCCATACTCCCTAACCCTAAACACCATCATTATGCCAACTGGCGCAGAGTGGACCCTGTGTGTTACCATCTCTCCATACTCCCCCTAAACCTAAACACCCTCATTATGCCAACTCGCCAGAGGGGAACCTGTGGTACCATCTTCTCCATTACTGTCAGGTTTTGGCCATGACTGTTCGGGTTTTGGGTAACTAGATTCCCCATTGCACCTTTTGTGTACCTTTGTTTTCCTTGCTCTAATTATTGTTTGCACCTGTAGGTCATGTCCATTGTTGTAATTTAAACCCTGTGTGTACCTCAGGTCCTTGCTCAGTGTTTGTAAGTTAGCCCACCCCAGCCTCCAGCCTCAAGCCCTTGTTTTATATAGATATTCTCGCTGTGGGATTTCCAGAGGTTTCTCTGGTTTAGTGTTCTTGTGTTTTGTTGAGTGAGTAGTCCTTTGAGGTTTGTTTTTTTCGCCTGCTGTTTTTTAACACTTTGTGGAGTAAGTTTCTTTTGTGTTTGGAGGTTTTCCTCTTTGTGCCTCTTGGCTTTATTTTTTGGACATTGTGGATTTAGCTTCTTTGTCCTGAAGATTTTGTTCTTTATAAAACACCCATCTCTAGTACAGCTGTGTCTGACTCATCTTCTGGGTTCTGGGGGGGGGGGGACCCCCCCCACATTATTAGTGACTGTTTCTCGCACCGGGTTCGTGACAGAAACACTGAGCCACTATTATGAACCCAGAGGCAGCCATTACCCAGGATCTTTTTTTTCCATGCTGTCCCACCATGAGGGGACTGTCCCACGCCCACGAACTGCTCTTGGTTCAGCAAGAGCCTTTAATGGCTGACATTCTCAACTTCTGTCAGAGATGCTGACTTCCATTAAAAAGAGATTCGGATCGACTTTCCACGGCAACCCGCTTTCTGCTCCAGTTCATCCGATTCAAGGCCCCTGGCAATTTAATCCCCTGGCTGAACCTCGTTCTCCGCGCCTCCCACGGGTCTCAGGGGGAATCCGAGTGTTTGTAAGGGGTTTTTCACCCAATGTTCTCTTCTCCTTTGAGCTGCAACCATCGTCGTTTCCCAACCGTCCGGTCCCCAAGATAGCATATATCATCACCCTGCTGTCGGAAAAGGCCCTAGCCTGGGCTTACTGCTGTGTGGGATTGTCCCAAAGTCCCTGCTGTGCATGCTACTCTACCTTTGGCTGAAGAAATCAAGCGAGTGTTCAAAGGTACTACCAAACGGCCCCTGACTCATCCAAACAGCTCCTGACTCTCCGCCAAGTCTGTGCAGCGTGACAGACTACGCAATCCAGTTACGCAATGTGGCAGGCAGCAAGTGGCTGGAACGACGATTCCGCTCACAGTGTGTGTTTTTGAAGGGTCCTTTCTGACCACCATTCCAAGATGAACGGGCCAACTCGGGAACCACCGGGACAACCTCGAGTCCCTTATCAAAGTTGGCTTTCACGCATAGACCACGTCTGAGAGAGAGAGAGACAAAACCATAGAACCGCCTCACCCCCGCTCCTATGGGTTCCAGCTCCGAGTCTCCACCTTTATCCTCGCTGGCTCCACCAGAACCATTGCAGGTTGGACGCATATCCCAGGCTGACGGAGAGACCGCCGGATGAGGGAGCGATGCTTGTCTATATTGCGGCAAACCAGGGCCCATTTCCGCTCCACGTGGTCCGGGCTCAGGGGAAACGCACTATCCCGTGAAGGGCCTGGGAGGAACTGTACCGGGAAACATAACCTCCTCCCATCCATCCAACTCCCGCCTGCTCATTCCAGTTACCCTCTCCCTGGGACGACCACGAGTTTTTTTTCTCTTCAAGCCTTGGTAGACTCTGGAGCCGCAGGTAAACTTTCATGGATGGGATCTGGGCGAAGGAGTAATGGCCAATTCCTTCTGAACCTCTAAGTTGACGCCCATAATGGTTAATACGTTGGATAGAAGTCATTCGTGATTCGGACTTGCTCACTCGTGCCTGCCATACCCCCTACGACTTTTCAGTTTCCCAACACCAGGACTTGATGAACTTTCTGCTGATCTCCTGTTTCCGAGTTTCCTCTCGTCCTTGGTTATCACTGGATTCACAGCCATAACCCTAACATCGACTGGTCTGTGCGGGCACTATCAAGCAGTGGGGTCCTACGTGCCCAAGCCACTTGTATCTTCCCGGAGTTTCCTAGAGTTCTCCCTCTCGAGTCTCCTAGAATCCATCGACTTGTCCCGAAGTTCCCGAGGTGTTACCATGACCTCAAACGTATTTCGCAAACAGAGGGCCACCAGAACTATCCACCCCATAGACCTAACGATTGCACGATCCGTAACTGTTGCCGGGACCTTCCCTCCCAGGGGTCGGATCTTTTCCCTTTCCCCTCCCGAAACGAGAGTGTGCTATGGCGATACCCACATCAAGGACGCATCTGACAGCACGGCCTCATGCTCATCTACCTCGCGAGGGCTGTGGAGTCAGGGGTTTTTCTTTGGGCCCAAGAAAGACGGTGGATTACGACCTTGACATCGACTACCGGGGACTCAATGCCATAACCGTCCGTAACCGCTACCCGCTACCCTCTTATGGCCACAGCCTTTGAGCTGCTCCATGAAGCAGTTGTCTTCACTAAGCTTGACATGCGGGAACCGCCTACCATCTCTGTGCGGGATCAACTAACCCACCCAAAACGGGGACGAGTGGAAGCCCGCTTTCACACGCCTACTGGTCACTACTAATACTCGGTGATGCCCCTCGGCCTGACCAACGCTCCCGGCTGTGTTCCAAGCGCTCAATAAACAGATGTGCTAGGGGATATGCTTTAACATCTTTGTTGTTTGTTTACTTGGATGACATCCCTAATCTTTTCGAGCTCCCTTCAAGAAAAACACACGAAGCCTGTCCAGACAAGTTCTCAAACGCCTCCTGAGACCAGCCATTTGTACTGTTAAGCCGGAGTAAGTGTGATTCCATTCCTCTCGAAGTACAATTTCCTGGATGTATAGTGGAACCCGGAACGAGTCAGATGGACCCCAAGACGGTAGAGGCCGGTATAGCCTTTCGGGTTAGCGGATGGCCCAACACACCCAATTACCGTTAAGGAAGTTTCAGCGTTTCATGGGCTTCACCAACTTTTACCGCAAGGTCATCAAGAACTTCAGCTCGGTGGGTGGCAGCCTCTCGGCGGTAACCAAGGGTGGAACACACAGGTTTCTGTCGGGTAGAGAAGCTGAAGACGGCCTTCCAAGTACTCCAAGCAGCGCACCCCCCCTCTTGCTCCCATCCTGACACACCAACGGCGGATGACCCTTTTTGGGTGTGGAGGTAGCCGCATGAGAGGGTGGGGCTTGGAGCCTGTCCCTGTCTCAGAGGGGTGAAGACAAGACGCTTGCATCCTTTGCGCCTTATTCTCTCACGGCTGACCCCGGACCGAGCGGAATTTACGATGTGTGGGATCGTGGAACTCCCTAGCGGTTTAAGATGGCCATTTGAAGGAATGGAGAAGCCACTGGCTACGAGGGGGCTTCTCAACCGTTTCCCGTGCTTACGGACGCAAAAGAATCCTGGAGTATATCCAAGCAGGCGAAGCGCGTTGTTTGAACGCCCAACAAGCTCGATGGTTCTCTTTTCTTCAGCCGATTTCAGTTTAATCCTCACCTATAGACCCGGGTCGAAGAATCTCAAACCGGACGCCTTGTCACGAATCTACTCTCCTGCCATTCGAGGAAGATACTGACATGACTGTTCCTTCCGGCGCTAAGATCGTGGCTCCGATCTCGTGGCAAGTGGAGGATACCGTGAAACAAGCTCAAGCCATCGAAACCGGGCCCTGGAGGAGGTCCTGCTTCAATCGGTTGTTTGTTTCCCAAGGCAGCAATGGTCCCAAGTCCTTCGGTTGGGGGGCACTCATATCGCCTCACCTGTCACCCGTGCGTAGGCCGCACCTTGGAGTTCATCCAGCGTAAGTTATGGTGGCCCACCATAAAAGAAGACGTTGCCACTTTCATCAAGGCCCTGTCCGTGTGATGCCAGGGGCAAATTTTCTCACCTCCGCCCTCAAGTACCTCACTTAACCCTCTATCTATTCCCCACCGCCCCTGGTCCCATATCCGTTGGACTTTATTAATGGCCTTCCTCCGTCCCATGGTAATACTAAAAAAAAACCCGAATTCCCCCCCCCTAAAGTCCCCAGCATCGACAGGTTTTCTAAGGAGGCCAGGTTTGTTCCTTTGACCAAATACCCTTCTGCCAAGGAAACAGCTAGATTGGTGATTAACCATGTGTTCGAAGTCTTTGGGATCCGCACAAGATATGGTTTCCGACAGAGGTCCCCAGTTTTCGCCTCAAGGTTTTGGAATTCCTTCTGCCAACTCATAAGGGCCACGGCCAGTTTATCGTCAGGGGGTACCATCCGAAGTCCAATGGCCCATACTGAGAGGATGTAATGCGCCTCTATTTTCCGGACCAGGAGGCAGAAAGAAGTCACAGTGCCTCAGCGCGAGGGTCATCAGACGCTGTCGGATCTTACGTGGAAGAAGGCACGTCGTAATCTTCTGCGTTCCTCTCAGGCAGTACCAACGACAAGCAACAGAGGTCGCGTCCGGCCTACCCTGTTACCCCGGCCAGAGAGTATGGCTCTCAATAAGAAAACTACCACTACGGGGGAGCAGCAATAGCTGTGGCACAGAGGCACTCTTAAACTTCTGCGTTTTCCCCTCGCGTACCACGACGCCAACAGAGGTCGCCGTCCCTCCACCCTGTACCCCGGCCAGAGAGTAAAAGGCTCTCAACTAAAAACCTACCACTAAAAGGTGGGGTCTCGCAACTTCCCAAGGTTTTATCGTCCCTTTAAGATTGCCGGAGACAATCCCGTTTCTTTTTTGCCCGCCTTACCCCGACACTTAAGATCATCCAAAATTTCACATTCTTTATTAAAACCTTTGTTTTTTTCCCCCTTATCCCCGGGAGGCGACCCCCCCCTCCCCCCCGTGTCACGGGGTCATCGGCTTTACCGTCCCCCGAAAACGGATTCCCCCGGGTGCAGCGGGCCTGGGGTATCTGTGGCTGGGAAGGGAAAGGTCCCGGGACGCTCCCCGGTTCCTGCCAAAGGGCTACTGGGCCCTGACCTCATTCGTCGTTCAGGCCCTCCCCCAGAAGGCTGGTAGGAACGTCAGGGGCCTTCCCGGAGGGGGGTTCTGTCAGGTTTTGGCCATGACTGTTTCGGGTTTTTGGGCACTAATGTCCCCCTGCACCTTTTTGTACCTTTTGTTTTTTTTGCTCTAAATTTTTGTTGCACCTGTAGGTCATTCCCTTTTTTAGTATTTAAAAACCCCGTGTGTTCCTCTTTTCCCTTGCTCTGTTTGTAAGTTTCACCCCCCCAGCCCCAGCCTTGTTTTTTATGATATTTCTCTGGGGGGATTTCCCAGAGGTTCTCTGGTTTTGTTTTTGTGTTTTTTTTTTTAGTAGTCTTTTTTAGGTTTGTTTTTCCCTGCTGTTTTTTCCACTTTGTGAGTTTCTTTTTTTTTTTGAGGGGGTTTCCTCTTTGTGCCTCTTGGGTTTTTTTTTTGCATTGTGATTTGCTTCTTTGCCTAAAATTTTTTTCTTTAATAAACCACCCTCTCTAGTAAAACTGTGTCTGCCTCATCTTTGGTTCTGACAATTTTTAGGGCTGTTTTTTTCGCACCGGGGGCTGACCATCTCCCTAAACCCCAAAAAACCCCTCATTATGCCAATGGCCAGAGTGGACCTGTGGGTACATCTCTCCAAACTCCCTAAAAAACCCCTCTTATGCCAAAGGGCCGAGGGGCCTTGGGGGCCATCTCTCCATCTCCCCAACCTAAAACCCCCATCATTATCAAAATGGCCAGAGTGGGCCTGTGGTACCATCTCTCCTACTCCCCCAACCCTAAACCCCCTCATTATGCCAACTGGGCCCAAATGGACTGTGGGTACCATCTCTCCATACTCCCTAACCCTAAACACCATCATTATGCCAATGGGCCCGGGGGGACCCGTGGGGACCATCTCTCCATCCCCTAAACACCATCATTAGCCACTGGCCAGGTGACCGTGGGTACCACTCTCCATTTCTCCCTAAAAAACCCTCATTTGCCACTGGCCAAGGGGGCCTGTGGTACCATCTCTCCATACTCCCCCAACCCCAACCACCATCTTTTGCCACTGGGCCCGAGTGGACCTTGGGTACCCTCTCTCCATACTCCAAACACCCTCATTATCCCAAATGCCAGAGTGACCTTTTGGGACCATCTCTCCATCTCCCTAACCCTAACCACCTCATTATGCCAACTGGGCCCGAGTGGACCTGTGGGTACCATCTCTCCATACTCCCAAACACCATCATTATGCCAAATGGGCCAAATGGACCGTGGGTACCATCTCTCCTACTCCCTAAACCCCCATCATTATGCCAAATGGCCCCGGGGGACCTTGGGGACCCCTCTCTCCCTACTCCCTAACCCCCAAAAAAACCCTCATTATGCAAATGGCCAAGGTGGACCTGTGGGGGACCATCTCCCATCCCCCCAAAACCCCAAACCCATATTATCCAAAGCGAGTGGACCTGTGGGTACCATCTCTCCAAATCCCTAACCCCAAAAACCATCTTTGCCAAATGGGCCGAGGGCCCGTGGGTACCATCTCTCATACCCCTAAACACCATCATTATGCCAACTGGGGCCAGTGGCCGGGGTACCATCTCTCCATCTCCCTAAACACCATCATTATGCCCCTGGCCAGAGGGGACCCCTTGGTACCATCTCTCCATACTCCCTAAAACCCCAACCACCTCATTAGCCAACTGGGCCAAATGGACCTTGGGTACTCTCTCCCTACTCCCAAACCCATCTTGCCAACTGGCCAAGTGGACCGGGGTACCATCTCTCCTCTCCCTAACCCCAAACCCCCATCATTATGCCACTGGGCCGAGTGGACCTTGGTACCTCTCCCATACTCCCTAAAAAACCCCTCATTTGCCACTGGCCGAGTGACCTTGGGTACCATCTCTCCAACCCCTAACCACCATCATTATGCCCCCTGCCAAGGGACCCTTGGGGACCATCTCTCCCTACTCCCCAACCCTAAAAACCATCATTATCCAAATGGCCAGAGTGGACCTGTGGGGACCACTCTCCCTCCCCCCTAACCCCAAACCATCATTTTGCAAACTGGCCAGAGTGGACCTGTGGGTACCCCTCCTACTCCCTAAAAACCATCTTATGCCAAATGCCCGAGGGACCTTGGGTACCCTCTCTCCATACTCCCTAAACACCATCATTATGCCAAAGGCCAGAGTGGACCTGGGGTACCCTCTTCCATACCCCCTAACCCCAACCACCATCATTATGCAACTGGCCAATGGACCGTGGGTACCATCTCCCATATCCCTAACCCAAACAAACCCTCATTATGCCACTGGCCAGAGGGGGCCTGTGGGTACCATCTCTCCAAATCCCTAAACCCCAAAAAACCATCTTATGCAACTGGCCAGAGTGGACCTGGGGTACCATCCTCCCTACTCCCCAAAAACCCTCATTGCCAACGGGCCCAAAGGGGCCTGTGGGGACCATCTCTCCATACTCCCTAACCCCAACCAAAAATCATTATCCACTGCCAAGTGGACCCTTGGGTACCCTCTCTCCATACTCCCAACCCCCAAACACCCTCATTTTGCCCCCTGGCCAAGGGGCCTGTGGGGACCATCTCTCCATACCCTCCCTAACCCCAAACACCATCAATTCCAACTGGCCAAGGGGGCCCTTGGGTACCATCTCTCCCTACTCCCTAACCCCAAACCCCTCATTATGCCAAATGGCCAGGTGGACCTGTGGGGACCATCCTCCATACTCCCAAAAACCATCATTTGCCACGGCCCGAGTGGCCTTGGGTACCATCTCTCCTCCCCCCTAAACACCATCATTTCCCAAATGCCAGAGTGGGCCTGTGGGGTACCATCTCTCCTACCCCTACCCTAACCCAAAACCCTCTTATCAACTGGCCAGAGGGACCTGTGGGTACCACTTCCCTACTCCCCAAACCCATCATTAGCCAAATGGCCAGATGGGGCCTGTGGTACCTCTCTCCAACTCCCCAACACCATCATTGCCAACTGCCCAGAGGGACCTGGGGACCATCTCTCCAACCCCCCCCCCTAACCCCCCTTATGCCAACTGGCCAGGGACCTGTGGGTACCTCTCTCCTACTCCCTAACCCTAAACACCTATTATGCCAAATGGCCCAAATGGACCTTGGGTACCATCTCTCCCTACTCCCCCAAACCTAAAAACATCATTATGCCAACTGCCAGAGGGGACCTTGGGTACCATCTCTCCATACTCCCTAACCCCAAAAACCTCATTATGCCAACTGGGCCGAGGGGCCTTGGTACCAAACTCTCCATACTCCCTAACCTAAAAACCATCATTTTTGCCAAATGGCCAGGGACCGTGGGGACCATCTCTCCCTACTCCCCCAAACCCATCATTATGCCACTGGCCAGATGGCCCTGTGGGGACCATCTCTCCATACTCCCCCAAACACCATCATTATGCCAACTGGCCAAGGGGACCTGTGGTACCATCTCTCCATACTCCCAACCCTAACCACCACATTATGCCAACTGGCCAGAGTGGACCTTTGGGGACCATCTCTCCTCCTCCCTAAACCCAACATTTTTGCCACCCGCCGAGGGGACCTTGGGGGACCATCTCTCCTACTCCCCAACCCCAAACCCATCCTTATGCAATGGGCCCAAATGGACCTTTGGGGACATCTCTCCATCCCCCCCAAACCCAACCCATCATTATGCCAATGGCCGAGTGGGCCCGTGGGTACCCTCTCCCATAAAATCCCTAACCCTAAACACCCTCATTTTTGCCAAATGGCCAAAGGGGACCTGTGGGGACCCTCTCTCCATACTCCCTAACCCATCAAACCCAACTGGCCCGAGTGGGCCTGTGGGTACCATCTCTCCATACTCCCCAAACACCATCATTATGCCCAAATGGCCAGGGGCCTGTGGGTACCTCTCTCCATACTCCTAACCCCCCAACCACCATCATTATGCCAACTGCCAAAATGGCCGGGGTACCATCTCTCCTACTCCCCAAAAACCATCTTTCCAACTGGCCCGAGTGGGCCCGTGGGTACCCTTTTCTCTACTCCCTAACCCTAACCACCATCATTATTCCAACTGGGGCCAGAGTGGACCTGTGGGTACCATCTCTCCAACTCCCAAAAAACATCATTATGCCAAATGGGGCCCGAGGACCTTTTGGGGACCATCCTCCATCTCCCTAACCACCCTCATTATGCCAACTGGCCAAGGGGACCTGTGGGTACCATTCTCCTACTCCCCAAACCCCAACACCATCATTTGCCAACTGCCGAGGGGACCTGTGGGACCATCTTCCTACCCTAAACACCACTTTTGCCCAAATGGCCCCAAATGGACCTGGGGTACAAACTCTCTATCTCCTTAACCTAAACACCATCATTATCCAACTGGGGAGGGACCCGTGGTACCATCTCTCCATACCCCTAAACACCATCATTATGCCAACTGGCCAAGGGGACCTGTGGGGACCATCTCTCCTTCCCTAACCCTAACCCATAATTTCCAACTGGCCAAGGGACCTGTGGGACCATCTTTAAAACCCCCAAAACCTCTTTGCCCGCCCAATACCTGTTCCATCTCTCCTCCTCCCCAACCCTTAACCAAAACCAAACATTAAAGCCACTCCCCCCTTTCCCCCTCTCTCCCTACTCCCCCTAAACCCTTACCCCCATTTTTTATTTTATCCCTCCAAAGGGAAATTGGGTCCATCTCTCCAAAAAAACCCCCCCCTAACCCCCCCCATCATTTCCCAACTTTTCCCCAAATACCTTGGGTCCCCTCCTCTCCCCACTCCCTAACCCAAAACACCTCATTATCCACTCCAAATTTTTTCCATCTCTCCAACTCCCCAAACCCATCTTATCAAAAACCAAAAGGGGGCCCTTTGGGGACCCCTCTCTCCTTTTCTCCCTCCACCCCCATTTTTCAATCCCAAACCTTTTACCATCTCCCATATTTGGTAAAACCCCCTCTTTCCACCTCCCAAAACCTTTACCCTCTCCCATACTCCTAACCCTAAACCCCCAATTATGCCAAATGGGGCCCAAATGGACCGTGGGTACCCTCTCTCCATCCCCTAACCCTAACCACCATCATTATGCCCAAATGGGCCAGAGGGACCTGTGGGGGACCATCTCTCTACTCCCAACCCCAAACCCCCATCATTATGCCAACTGGCCAAAGGGGCCTGTGGGTCCATCTCTCCATACTCCCTAAACACCCTCATTATGCCAAATGCCAAGTGGACCTGGTACCACTCTCCTACTCCCCCAAAACCCCAAAAAACCATCATTAGCAACTGGGCCCAAAGGGGGGGTGTGGTCCATTTTCCATCCCCCCTACCCAAAACCCATCATTTGCAACTGCCAGAGGGACCTTGGGGACCTCTCTCCATACTCCCTAAACACCATCATTATGCCACTGGGGGAAAGGGGGCCTGTGGGTCCATCTCTCCATATTCCCCCAACCCCCTCATTATGCCCCTGCCAAGGGGGACCCGTGGTACCATCTCTCATACTCCCTAACCCTAAACACCAATTATGCCAACTGGGCCCGAGG